>OOFE01011324.1:9628-21456 GCA_900323365.1 Monocentris japonica
GTTGTTGTGAGGGAGGAGATTTCAAGCTGATTCTGTGACTGACAGTGCTGGAAAAATTAAAAATGAATGAATAACTGAAGCACAACGGCACACAGCAATTTGGCTTCTACTAAACAACTCAACTATCTATCTATCTATCTATCCATCTATGTAATTTTATGATTGACTAATACATCATCAGTGATGTTTCCTGGGGTCACTAGGTGTTTTGGGTCTCTCAAAATCCCTAGGCCAGGCAACCCAGCTGGGTTTAATCAAGTCCTGGCTTGTGTCTAAGTATAGTATGTGAGCACGTATCGCTCCTCTTGATCCACAGCCATCTTGAGGCCCTCTCTGCTGCGTCTGTTGTGGTTCTAATGGCCTGTCTCTTCTTCGTGCCAGTGATGCCCAGAAAGCTGTAGGCAGAGAAACCCTCTGCAGCCTACTTCAATGGGCATACACTGTCCAGCCCTGCCTGTGTCACTCTTCCACCAAGTCCTGGTACTTGACTCACTTCCGTTCATTTGCCTCCTTCATCCGGTCCTCCAAGGGACCTGTCAGCTCCAATATGACCGCCTGACTTGTTGTTTCAGACAGCAGTACTATGTCTGGCCGGACCATGGTCTCTGAAAATCTGAGCTGCTGCCGTAGATGGACTTTCAGCTGCCATTCCTTTGCTGTTCCAAGGAGCCCGACTTGGACCTTAGGCTGGGGCTGAAGCTTCTCTCCAGCTTTGATGAAGACGATGGCCTTTCTTGCTAGACGGAGCTATGGGTGATATCACTGCAGATAGTATTTGCTATTTCTTTCAGCACCTGCTTGTGGCGCCAACAGTAACAGCCCTCTCCCAGAGCACAGTTTGGGCAACAACTGAGTATGTGCTCCAGCGTTCCTCTTCTGAGGCACAAGGAGCATGATGGTGTCTCAGCCTTGCCCCAGGTGAAGAGGATGGACTGGGGAGGACATCATACACAGATTGAATCAGGAAGTTGATGCGATGAGGTTCAGCCTGCCAGAGCTCAGACCAAGAGATCTTGCAGTCCGTTGCTTGCTCCCATCTCATCCATGGTCCCTGGTGTTGCAACCCCACCATCCTACAGCCAAACAACTTCTCCACCCAGCTCTCACCTCATACTGGATTAGTTGCCGCCTGTCTCTACCTTGAGCCTTGTCATAGTGCGTTGCTGGGCAGCTACCAAGTCCAGATGCCACGGGTCCCATCAGCACATTGAGACACAGCTGTGCTTCAGCTTTTTTTTTTTGCTTCCTTTGCTATCTGTGTGGCTATCTCAAAACTTACCCTCACTTTTCTTTTTTAAAAATTCTTGCACCTCACTCTGTGTCTGCTCTCTCTGTTGTCTGTAGCTTTCTTGATATGCTAACCAATGAAAATCATGTGTAGGAGCCATGAATGTATTTTGTTTATATTATAATTGTAATTATAATTAAGGAACAGGAATGGCTAAATGGTTCACAAATGTACAGAAAACCAACAATGGATTTATTGAAGGTGTGAAGCAATGGTTGTCTGAAACTGGAAGGCAATTCCACAGCAATGACAGTCCTGCTTCTCATGTTGGTTCAACAGAAAATGTCGCTCATGAAAAGAAACATGCTACTCTGGAACATCAGACTACAAATGAAATCCCTCTTCCACAGAATGTTCCTCATACCTCAGCACATGATGACATTCAGGATGAAATAAAACCAAGTGTCAAATGTTGGAAGTAAAAGGCAAAGCAGACAAAGCTCTTCTGTAACAAGGTCCAGTGTTTCAACTACCTCCTCTGCTCGTGTGAAAGCAGAAGCTCATATGGCTGCTCTCTTAGCACGGAAAAGGCTATTAAAGGAGAAACATTCATTGGAAGAACAAGAGGAGCAGCTCAGGAAAAGGAAGGAGCAATTGGAGCTTGAAGTTGAAATCGCTGTTTCACAAGCTAAAGTTAATGTAGTGAGAGGCTCGGGAGGCTCCTCTGCTAGAAGTGCTGCACGATCCAATGGCATGGACTCATACTTTCACAAAGTGCACAGGAAGGCACAACCAGTCAGTATGGATGCAGATTCATTTGTGCCTCACACATCTTGGAAACATGGACAAACGCAACTAACAGGTGGTAGCACTGAACCATATTCAATATGCACAAGGCCTAAGGATGGAAGTATAGTTCAGACTCTCCACTCTCAGGCCACAACAATGAAGAATTCTGAGTCTAATTCACACCAAATGACAGCTCAAAGACCAGGTGTATATCTTCATTCTCAGCATGGAAACTCTCTCAATGCTACATCTTTGCCAGGTGGACAAGATCCTAGTCCTATCTTCACTATCATGGAGAAACAAAATGAAATAACATCCTTACTGGTTCAACAGCAGTGTCATCTCATCTTTGCCCAGGAGAGATATTCCAATCTTTGATGGTGATCCTCTGCAGTATCGTAATTCAAAACTAACAACCCTAGGGATTGTCTGCAATTTCGGGAACAATACACTAGGAGTCAACCTAGGGAGCTTGTCAGAAGCTGCCAGCATATGGTCTCAGAGAGGGACTATGTAAAGGCTAAGGAACTTTTACAGGAGCATTTTGGAAACCAACAAAAGATTGCATCTGCCTATATGGAAAAGGTTCTGCCATGGGCACCCATAAGATCTGAAGATGTCAAGGCTCTTGAGGCTTACAGTGTTTTTATAAGAGGATGTTACAATGCCATGGAAGAAGTACAGTACATGTATGAGTTGGACATGTCTGTGAATATGCAAATGGTCATAAAGAAGTTGCCTTATAAACTTAGATACAGATGGAGCACAGTGGCTTGTGAGTTGCAGGAAAAACACGGCCGCAGCTACTTTCACTGACATTGTGGGTTTTATTGAAAGACAAGAGAAGATTGCTGTAGACCCAGTGTTTGGGGATATACAGGATACCCCAGCAGTGGCAGGAAGTAAAGCAGTGAGGAAAGTCAAGTATCAGCCTAGTATTAGAGCTAATAGAAGTAGCTTTGCTACCATCATTGAACTTGTGGGAAAAAGAGTAGAACCTGGAACCAAAACCAAGGAGAGTGTTTCAACTGGCAAAACGGCTTGTTTGTTTAGGACACATGTTGGAACTGTGCCCTCAATTGGAGAAGAGGGTGCACAGTGAGAAGATGGCCTTCCTCAAAGAAAAGGGTGTCTATTTCGGTTGTTTGTGTACAGGGCATGTCAGCAAAGACTGTAGAAAACATATGTAAAATATGTAGTCTTAAACACCCCAGCATACTACATATCCACCCCAAGGAAAAAGGAACAGATCTAGAACAAGCCAAGATAGATTCAGACACAGCACTGGGCAGTGCTCTTGTATCTGTTGAATCCAGTTGTCTTACTGGGGCCAGTGAACGTGATTGTAAGCTCCCTATTGGTCCAGTGCAAGTAAAAGCTAAGAAGGGTCACAAAACAGTGGTTACTTATGCTTTCCTAGACCAGGGGAGCACGGCATCATTCTGTACAGTTGGACTGATGAACAAACTCAATCTTCTTGGTAAAAGGGCATTCTCTTGCGCACCATGGGTCAGGAGAAAGTGGTGCAAAGTCACACTGTTTCAGGACTTGAAGTGGCTGGGTTAGACAGTGAATATTACTGTGAACTACCTAACACATACACACAGGACAGAATGCTTGTGTGTATGGACAAATGGACCACTGAAAGGGGACTGTGGTAATGGAGATGCCTGGGGACAACCAGAGGTCACTGTCAACAGTCAACAGATCTCAGTTACAAGTTTGGAGGAGCTCTGCCAGCAGCAGTATAAGGCGTACTTTCCCGAATTCAGCCAAGAGGAACAGCTTGGTCTGTCAAGAGAAGACCGCAAGTTTACAGAGCTGGTCACAAATTCAGCTAAGCTAGTCAATGGTCACTACAACATCAACTTACCTTTGAGAAAGAAGTAGGTCAACATGCCAAACAATAGGAGGATAGCAGAACAGCTTACACTGAACTTTATTAAGAGGTTTAATATAAATCCCTCATTTCACATTGAGTATGCTGAGTTCATGAACAATATCATCTCCAAAGGCTACGCAGAGAGTGCCAGAAGAAGACCTGGAAAGCAGCGATGGAAATGTTTGGTATATACCACACCATGGTGTTTTCCATCGTAAAAAAAGGAAGATCCGTGTTGTATTTGACTGTGAAGCTACATTTCAGGGAACATCACTGAATGATCAGCTCTTACAGGGACCAGACCTTACTAGCTCATTGGTTGGAGTGATAACCAGATTCATTAAAGAACCTGTTGTAATCATGGCAGACATTGAGTCCATGTTTCATCAGGTTAAGGTACCAGCAGAAGACTCAGACCTGCTAAGGTTTCTCTGGTGGCTTGATGGCAACTTCAACATAGACATAATGGAGTACAGAATGACTGCACATCTGTTTGGAGCAACTTCTTCTCCAAGTTGTGCCAACTTTGCCCTTAGGAAATGTGCAGAAAACAACAAGGACCTCTTCAGCCACACAGTGACTGACACAGTTCTGCACAATTTCTGACTGACTGTTATACCTCAGCACCATCTGAGGAAGAAGCAATATCTCTCTATCGTGACCTGGTAGCCATTTGTGCCAGGGGGGGATTCCTGCTTACAAAGTGGCTAAGCAACAGTCGTAAGGTGCTGGCTGCCATACCTGAAGAACAAAGGGCAAAGGAGGTGAAGGATTTGGACCTAGACCAGGATGTACTTCCCGTGAAGAGAGCACTTGGAGTTCAGTGGTGTACCCAGTCTGATTCTTTCAAGTTCAAAATTCAAATACATGACAGATCTCTCACCAGAAGGGGGATCCTCTCAACAATGAGTTCCATATATGACACCTTGGGAATCCTGGCTCCTGTTGTCCTATCCGCCAAGAAGATCCTTGGTTGGGATGATAGTATACCAACTTCAACTGCTCAGGACTGGACAGGCCTATCACCAAGGTCTGTCTTTTATAAGAAATGGAAGAACCATGAAAGTGACCTTTGTTTGACATTAGACTTTGACTGTGATGCCATGGCACCGATGTTGACTTTACTTACCTAGACTTGACTTATAGAGTGGTGGTAAAGCTCACTCTTTACTAGGCTATGTGCTGGTAACCTCTGGCCTAAGGAAGGAAGAAGAATGAAGAATGCACATAAAAATGGATTTACTTTGCTGAATGTTTTGTTTGTCTCCTACATTGTGTAATTAAGCAATTGTTACCTGGTATAATAATTAGGGGCCAGAATGTAGGAGCCATGAATGTATTTTGTTTATATTATAATTGTTTTGTCGTCACGTGGGCATGGTTGGTATGTCACGTGGGGTCACATGGTTATGGGTTCACGTCCTATTTATTTCCTGTTCACCTGTACGGCAGTGGGTGAGAGAGGGGGTGATTGGGACGTATATTTTTTGTTGACCGCTAATTACATTAAACACCATTTACACTAAACACTAATTACATTCAGTTTGTTTGTTTGGAGCGTGTCAGACTGACACGTCCCATTTCAGCCTCTCAGCGACTTAGACTTTTGATGGTCGTCAGTAGTCACTATCGCATGCATTTATTTTTTCCCCAGATTTACAAAAAATAGCAATCCAGTGATTGGCAGAGGGACTCCCTCCTTATATGTTCAGGTTCATCATTGGCTGTCCCTATTCTGCTTAACATGCTACAATAATAAAGTAAGAAAATCAATCAAATCAATAAAATATCAGTTATTATCAAATGATGGCAAACTAAAGAAGCAGGGGCTTTTTCAGAGGGGATGGAGAGGGGGGATGCCCCTAATTGACCGCTGGTTCTATCCAAATAACATTAAATCATGTTAGGGATAATGTACAGCAAGTATATGGCTAAATGAGCCTTAAAAGGGTGACTGATGATCAGGACTTGATCACCCTGAAGAGGCTTGTTTTGCACTAATGACTGGATGTCTGTACATTATGCCACATATTACACAGCTACTTACTTTAGCTGTGTTACTTACATTAATCATTTGACTTGAAATATTGATTTAAAATGATTTTATTACAAGCTAAAATAATTTGCAAGCCTCTGACAAACAAATAGTTCAGCAGGAGTACAACCATAGAAATGTCCATAGCTAGCAAATCCAGTAAGATTGCCATTCAGCCTCTAACCAGCAATCGCAAGTTTTGTACTGTAAATTATAAGGATTCTTCCATGTTTCTAAGAGTAGCATCTTTTAGGTACCCAGTGTCACTTGTTAATTTCATTAGACAATCAACAATTCATTATTTCAATCAACAAAATTGATTGGAGTGATATGATGAATGATGAGATGTAAAACTGTGGTCTGTTATTCAGAAATAGCAAACATCAGAAGGCATTCATTGGCCAATAAGAATTGAGTATTCAACATACAGTGTAATAAATAAATAAAGTTTACTAATTATGCACTAACCCTTCATTCACAAACACACACACAGAAAACACTGAGTACAGTATTGACAAGTGATAAGTCACCAGTGAACGTTATTTAAGCACGCCTCCTGCATTGTGTGAATGTACCTCACTTGCTCCCCAGCTTTCTCACACACACACACACACACACACACACACACACTAAGACGAAACCCAGACAGACAGATGCTAGATGAACAGAAATGTCGTATACACACACAAACATGTTTCTAGTACTATACATTCCACTGACTACATTCATTTCCTTATTCCCTAACCCTCACCACTACATGCCTAACTTTAACCCTTACCCTCATGTAAACCTAATCCTAATTCTAACCTCAACCCTAAACCCAAGTCCTAACCCTAAGCCCGCCCCTCGAGGAAGTGAGGACCTGCAAAATGTCCTCACTTTGGAGGGTTTTCCTCACCTTTCTCTCCTTGCAGGACATTTGGTCCTCATGAGGATAGAAATACAACAACTCACACTCCCTTTCTTTCTCACTCTCTCTTTCCTACAGAAGCACGCACAGGTGCAAACTGAGAGTCAGAAGCTAATGTTTGTGAAAAAAAGAGAGAGCAGCTTTTAAAGAAATCAATAACTTTCTCTCTCCATGTCCTCACTTTCACTGGCACTGTTCCTGCACATTCAATCAAGGCGTCCCCTGTCAGCCGGACGCCTCGGGGTGCATTTCAGGGCGGTCAGCCTCTTAAACCGATCGAAGACACACGCACATGCACACGCACATTCATACTCACACACACACACACACACACAAAGCAATATCAGCCTGCCACCCAACACTTGCAATGCCGACTGATATGCCAACATTTGCGATGAGGACGCGGTAAGAATTGGATAAAGGGATCAAACGTGCCAGGCCAGGCACGTGTGAATGGTTTGGTGTGTGTGTGTGTGTGTGTGTGTGGTGAGTTTTTGGATGTGTGAAAGGGAGAGTGAGAAAGAGAGAGTTTCTGTCTTTGTGTGCATATGTGTGTGAAAGAGGAGAGACTGTTAGATCCCTGTCCTGTCCTGTGTATTGTGTGCCCTGTACCATGAGGTGGCTAATTGTCTTGTCATGCTTGTGTCATCACAAGAAAACGTTTGTTGGATTAGCACCATTATTCATAAAGCTGCAGCTTTGTAAGTTGTTTCCAAGGTTGCAAGTGTAGCCCAGTCTGTAGCATCGATAGCCTAGAGCTAACTTGTAAAAATTGGATGCAGTGTGACAATGTACCGACTGACAGGCTGGATTCCAATGCCTTTTGATCACCATTTCTCATATTATTTAGCAACATTAATTCAAGAATTAATCCAAATTCAGGACTTCTGAAAAATGTCATGGACTGGGATTTATACTAACTAGAACAATAGCATAGTCACCTGCATGGCCACGTGAGTAGGGGGGACATAATGATGTTCATGCCAGTGTAAATCCAACACGGAGACCATGATAAGACAAGACAACATAAGACCTGGTGCTGTCCTAGGTGGCACAGGAAAGGACACAGAGGACACAGGACAGAAAACAAGACATGGGACACAGGACACAGGTGGCACTGGCTATTTAAAACAAAATAAATGTTCTTTGAGACAACATGATTTGAAAGCACGTGTAAGACTCAAACACAGGTCTCACCCTCGTCACGTGACCAGGTATGTGGTTATATAATTGTTCTCAGTATATATCCCAATCAGTGACATTATCAGAGTAACTGATATTCTATTAATTGACGCTTCTATGAGTCCAATTTGCTAAATGATGTGATAAATGATGATCAAACGGCATTGTAACCCAGACGGTTTGGTGGCTGATTGATGCATTGTTCTGTCGGATCGCAGGCAATTTTGAAAGGTTAGCTCAAGGCTACTGAGGCTACAGACTGGGATACATTTACAACCTTGTGACTGCTGCCTTTTTATCCAAACAGGGCGCACATTACACAGGACGAGACAGAGAGGTGGACAGCTACAGGACACAGTAGCCACCTAATGGTACAAGACCTTTATTACACTCAGGACACAAAAGGATCTACTAAGAGTGGAAAAGAGAGCATTTGCGTTGGCTATGTGTGCATGTGTCTGTGTGAAAGAGATAATGAGAAAGTGTGTGTGTGTGTGAGGTCAGAGCAACAGCACATGCTGTACTTGTTTGTGCTCTTGTCAGTTCAGCTCTCCCTATCAGGTGATGATCAAGGTTAATGGTTAAAGATGTTTGTCATATCTGACCATGCCTAAAGTAGAGCCAAAGATAGCTACATGGATTTGGAGTTGCTATACGTTTAATCACCACTGTGGCCCTTATCATGAAAACTATTATCGCAGAAAGGATTTGACTTAACAAAATAAGAGGGGCGGTAAATCATGATGCTATCTGCCACCACAATCATAACTTAGATATTGCTTGGTATTTTTATGACCCTGTATACATTCTAGTTGATTTCTCCTCCTTCCTCCAACTATCAAGTGAATCCATCTTTTTCTGTGGGAAAACTTGAGAGGATATGGAGCTAGTGAAAGAGGAGATTGGTCTGTGCACGCATGTGTGTGTGTGTGTGTGTATATAGGTGTAGGTGCATGTGTGTGTGAAATCAGATAAACACAGCCACATCTAATCTGGTGCTTCCTCCCGCTAGTTCTGCAGACACCTCTCCGGAGCATTCAGCATTCCTCTCCACCTGCCCGGCACAAAGCTTCCATGTTTGCCAATATGTGGTGCAGCATGTACTGTAGCTCCAGACTTCCCTCCATTTCTCCGGCTTCTCTCACATTCAGTGCCTCCTAAAGCCAGTTGTTCATGCAGCAAAGCCAGGACCACACCTGTCAGGCTTGGTAGGTCCCACGTGAGAATAAGCATCGAGACAGAACACGTGCACGCTTTAAACACTGCGAATGGAAATAGTGCAAATATAAAAGAGAAAAGGCTCAATGTGTGATTGGAGAGCCCTGGCAAATGCTGTGGCTTATAGAGTTTGTCTCACATCAAAACGTCAGATGACTTTTCAGAAAAGGTATACAGCAAAACATATACAGCAGGAACTGAAATAAATTCACACTCAACTGTATAGGCACACAGAGAAATGCAAAGCGTTTCTGAAGCAGGCAAAAACAAAAAGAGAAGTGTGTGTGTGGAGTAGGAGCCGAGATGGCAGCAGGCATCTAAGGTACCAGAGGTTACACCCCTCCAGCTGTGGCACAGCTCTGTTGGCATCTAGCTACTGAAACTGAAGGAAACAAATCAACTTGTGGGCAATCAAAGGTCTGAAGGACTGAGCAGAGTCCCAATCACTTGATTTCCTCCTGCACTATGAGAGAAGATCTCCAAGGCAGCTCCTGTATGAATGCAAGTAACAGACAGACACATACAAACCATATATTATTTTCATTATCGAGAAATCAGTTTGGCCAGTAAGACTGCGAAGGGATACCTAGGTATCTAGGCAACAGGCTATCTATTTTCTCCCAGTACTCAAACGCACATTTCCCTGGTTCGTTTTTCACACCAGGAGTCTCCCGGTTTCAGGTATCATTGATCACGGTGAGAAATCGGAGGGATTTACAATTTTCTACCCGAATAAGCCGATCAGCAGATCAAAAGCCTTGACTGAATGCTGGCTTTTAAAGGGTGGGCACACAAGAAAAGCCACAGGAGGGGAGCAAGAGAAGAAGTGGGCACTGGAGGGGAGATAACGAGTTGGTGGATGGTTAGCGGGAAAAGGGTCCTTGCATGTGTCCATTGTGTCTGTACAGAAGCCGGTGTTGCAGATTGATAGCACTGACGCCCGGCTCTGGGAGGAGGCTGACTCAGCCCGTCTGAGCTAATTAATCCATACAGGGTTAAACAAGGACAACGGCGTCAGCAGACTGCTGAGAGAAGAAGCTCCACAGGCTGTCAGGGCGGTGGCTCGAGTACAGCCTGTTCAAAAGTGAATAAAACAACCATCAAACACTGGGAGCAGCCAAGGACACATACCGTGGGCCCTCCTGCTCACAGAGGAACACAAGGGGAAGCGATAGGACATGGTGGACAGAACTCCTTGATGATAGATCTGCTTCAAAGTAGAGCCCAGAGAAAATAATGTCCATCTGCTGGGCTGCCCACACCTTGGCTCGCTGTTCTGGGAACTCCCCCGTCTGCACTTCCACTCCGGTTCAGACGTGAGCCAGCCATTCAATGAGCTTCGTTGTGAAGCCACTCAGACAGCCGGTCGTCTAAAAGCCACTCCATCTGAACCACTAACAAGACCTACAGTACCTACATCGGTACAGGGCCATAAAATAAGGCTGTACTGCACTAGAAATGATCATAGGAGCTTTGAGAAGTTTATGCTCTCACAGCCAGTCAGGGGCACCAGAGTTAGCTTAAGTTTCCAGATCCCCAATATTGTAAGCAGCCAATAACGAGTGCAAGGGTCGAAGTCATGGTGGCCTGACAATAGATGTGTGAAAATATTCCTGTGACTGTGGAAGGAAGCCTGTGTGTCGTTAGGCCTACCTGTGTCTCCCCACACGGGCAAGTACTCGTCCTGCTGGATGTCCAGCATGATCTCCAGGCCGTTTCCCGTCCCTCCCTTCATGGTGGTGCGGAGCTTCTTCCCTTCCTCCGCAGCGTTGAACATGTAGCACTTCCCATACCTGGTGAATACCTGAGGGGAGAGAGACAGAGAGACAGAAATGCATGATGAGTACTCACTAACACTGGCACACACACACACACACACACACACCAAAAAAAAACCCACTGGAAAAACACTAAAAGATGACTGAGCTATTGTGGTTGAAAAGTACAGTATTTAACTGATCAGCATGACGGAAGCTTTTCGCTGAAATGTCTGTGTCCTCATTTTCAAAAATTTTCCAAATGCACGAAGATGAGTTCGATACAATATATGAACTTGCTAATTGCACACTGATGGAGCTGATTTACTACCAGGGGACGTTTTTTTTTAGCCCAGAGCACAAATTTAGAAATCAGCAGCCTGAACTCGATGCGATAACGACTCTAAAGTCTGGTGGTTAAAAAGGGGGGACTCAGCTACAGTAGTACATTCTCAGGTTTCATGAGTTTTCATATTGTCCCTTGATAACAATTTGCCACCAATCTAAACAGCACTCTGCCAGCAAAACATTCCCCTGCTGCTACAAAGAAAGAGGCATCTTTGTGTTTTTTTCCTCCTTTTTTTTTTTTTTAAACTCATTTAGACTTCTTAAGTGTTGCAGTGTGGGCAACGGCGGGGACAAATCCTATTATTTCAGAGTAATGGTCCATGTGCGCGCTCCCTCCCCTCCATCCCTTCGCACTGCACACACACACACAGCCGTGATGGGTACAAGCATTACTGTGGAGTGTGGCTCTGTGAAGGACAGGTCTGGTAATAAACACAGGCTGCCAGAGAGGCACTGTCCTTCATCCTCGAATTCCCCCC
>OOFE01011324.1:31330-42140 GCA_900323365.1 Monocentris japonica
CCCATAATGCAACATTACTTCACTCAATTCAAGGACGCACAGATACTCCTGTAAATACCGTATGTGAATGAAATCTCTCTCACACACAAACACACATAAACATATCAATTCAATGGCTAACTCTGCAAATGCAGCAGCAGAAGTGGTAATGCTCCTCCCAATAGCACACGTGAATGCTCAGAGGTGGAAACCAAGCCCATCTGTTCATGCACACGTCCATCTGTTCCACATACTCATCCTTCCATCTACATTACCGTCTACACTGGCCTGCTCCTATTATCAGGTAGCAGGGCATTATATCGTATAAGTCCGCCCTACTGAACTAACTAAACCAGTCTGCTGACAAACTCTGAAAGATGCTGAAAGGGTTATATAATATAACTTTGCCTTCCCAGCAAACACACTGCGTGTTGTGTAGACCTAGATGCTGACATGTCAACCTGCAACAATGCTGAGGACGTGTAAATATAGTGTCGACGTGAAAGCTGAGATGAGATGAATATCTTTCTGATATCAGTTCAAAATAGCTGCCAAAGCCATTTTAATGGGAACGTTCACCATCCAGCTATAATATTATATTGTGAAAATGTTGTTTGGGTTGACATTGAACTGTCAAATGCTTTCTGGGTTTGCGTGCATCTGGAGAACCATTCTTTAAAAAGAAGGTTTTCTTGAACCAAAAGGTTTTGCATCCTACACGGTACCAATAATGCGGATAAAAACCCGTAAAGGTAATTGGAACCTTTTTAATGAGACTACATGATAAAAAAGCTGCACAGTGCTTGGCATGAATATGAAATGTTGTTTAACTTGCAAGAGGGTCTATATACTGGTAGAAATAAAATGATTAGCCTTCCTGAGCATAGCCAATCTTCGCTAAGGGCATAAACAAAATCAGCCAGCTCATGAATTATGAGTTTCATTTAAAAAAGCAACCCCACAAATAAGGCAGAACCACAGGAAACTATTACCACAATAAAAAAAAAAAAAAACGCCAAAAAAATACATCACACTAATTTCCCGATCCAAGTAACTGTAATTAGATAGAGACATGTTTATAAACTAAAAAATGAAGTTACACTTTGCAGTGTGCGACTGAACAAACATGAAATGGATGTTTGGTGGGAACCGCAGGCGAGTCATTAGGCGGCACTCTCTGTACGGCAAGCAGTACAATGTTGAAATGAGCAAATATGGAAGCTGGGTTTCCATCCCTAGGAGCCCAGTGTCATTGTGATGGGGATTGTGAACTGGCCAATGCAGCATCTGTCATCAGTATGGAATTTTTTTGCCCCCCCATCACGCCTTTATCATCATCAGCAGGTGTTCCAGTGGGATTCCTTGAGGTAACATTTATTATGCCACTGCAGAGATCATGCAAACCAAGAAAAATGGCTGCCCATGGCAAATAATAGGATGCATTCCCACAGGGGGGGAAAATAATAAATAAATAAATAAATAATCTGACAGCTACTGGCTGATATTGACATATCCAGCTCCGTGCACGTGGGCGAGGCAAAGGCAGAGTTTTATGAATACTGATTCTTGTTGATAGAAAATGATTAACGATCCTCTTACTGTGAAATATAAAAAGGGTACCTGACGCTGTGTGGGCTGAGTGTACTATATGAATATTTACTGTGTCATGTGCATCGTAACTGTGTGTGTGTGTGTGTGTGTGTGTGTGTGTGTGTGGTGTGTTGTTTGTTTGAGATTTAAGTTTGAGTGCGGGCCTCCAAGTCTCTGAAGTGAAATATGAAACAATGTAGGAAAAGCAGTTTTGGATCAGATCTGGAAGAACATCCGCTCATTTGTAATGGAAACAATTAAAACAACTTGACAAAATTCTTGGCCAGACTATTGAAAGCATCGCCAGAGTATGCAACTGTTCAGCTGCCACATCGCACACGTGTAAGCCAAGTCAACGGTAGTTTGGAGCTATTGTCTAGTTTGTATTTCTTTTTCTCTTTGGCAGTTTTTGTCATTAATCATTTAAATAACCACCCCCTCACACACACACACACACACACACACACACTGCACTTCACTAATCATTGTATCTCTTAAGATTTTGGCCCACGACGCACCACAGATGCCATCAAAGACAAGCAGAAATGTGTCAAGTTTGTTTCCTTCCTCCATTAAATAAGCACTAGTTACTTAAACTAGTGCTTAAAAACCATCATTGTAGTCTATTCCTGGGACTTTATGGCTTCTGAAGGGGTCCAATTTCAATTTCTGGACCCCTCCCCACACAACGAAAGGGAATGGAGCCCTGGTCACGGCTGTTCTCTCTCCATGACTGGCGCAATCGGCACTGCTCTGCCGTGGGACTCCCCTTTGTGGACAATTTTAGTTCATTCTTTAGTCCAGATCATCTCTATTGAAACGAGACACCCTTCATCCCAACAAGACTGGTTCACAGCTACGAATGGACAACATGTTTTCTCTCCTGTCTACTTTGTGACATATACACTCAGTAGGAAATGGCTCTTGCCTTCCACCTTCGCAGGTAAACGATTTAATTGATCATTCCCTTTCCTACCACATCTCTGTTATAGTTAGAACTAGATCTAAGAGCCATGAGTCTACCACCTGCTCTGTCAACATCTCCGGTCTGTTTCGCAACAAACCTGATGCCTGAAAAAAATGCCTGAAACATGGAAAGCCTCAAAATGGAATGTTCACCTTGACATCCTCATACCTCATTGAAAAAAAAATGCCATAACTCCAGGGTTCATTTCAATGTGAATCCACAAAATAGAACAAATTTTTTCAACTTTCATTTAAAAGATATGAAGAGTTCAAAAATTCGCTTTTTTGATCAACATAAATTTAAGGCTTTGAGGTGGAGAAGGCCACCTCCCAATATAAAGTGGTATTTAAACAGTGATTGTTTTATATTATAACTGAACATTACCTCATACAAAGCCTGTGACCTAATTAGATCACTACATTGTGTTAAAAATCTGAAAACTCACCCATATAAAAATATATTACCAGTACCACCTTCACCCTCTCGGATGGAGCTTCATTAATTTAAAAAAAAAAAAAGCCAGGCTTTTGCTTCCAGCCGAGTCGTCACTCCCAATCACTTGCACTCTGCTGTAATTGCTCAGCGATGGTGTCTGATGAGACATTTTAGCTCCAGCAGGAGAACCAGCATATCCCATGGAGCCAAGTCAGGATGAGAAGTACTTTAAAATCTTTTTAGCAATCTTTTGATAAGCCTTGTGCATAAAGAAACCACCCTGCTAGTAGTCTTGTTCAAATGGAGACCTGCAGGAAGTAAGCTGAAAGTGAAATCCTGAAGTGATAAGAACCACCAATCCTTTTCACACCTTTTTTTGGATGAAACCCTTTGGGAAGTATCCTTCAGCTAGTTATCTCCATGGGAACCGCACGAACAGATGGCTTTCGGACTCTTAAGCCAGCCTGGATGTTTGACCTTCTCTGAACATGGATCTTACGCTGACTCTCTCTCCACTTGACCACATGACGGCACCATGTTGTCCCATAATTCCAGTGGTTTCAGTATTGCCACAAATGTAATCAGTCATTGTTATATTCTGTTTTATCCCTTGCTGGCGGTTTTACAGTATCCTGAATTTAAAATCACAGGTAAAAGCCAGAGCTGGAGACTTGAATTGGACTCGAGTCGTGGAAATCAAGACTTGCGACTTGACTTGGAATCCTCTGCTGTGAGACTTGACTTGACTTGAGACTTGACAGCGGTATCTTGACCTGACGTGCCCCGGCCAAACCCTGAGCAATATCTTTTTATTCAGAAATCAATGTAGGTTACAGTAACTGTTAAATATACTATTGCACACTCACAAGTCCAGTTCACTGCTCTGTGCACTGCTCTGCCTTTCTGCAGTGTTTGTTTGAAAGGTAACCATGGTAACAGGCTGTGTGGAAACACCTAATGGAGGGTATACAAAGAACTAAGCCCATGTCTGCATGCTTCACATAGTAAGTTGCAGCCACATGATTCGCTGTTAGGAGGAGCAGGCTATTAGCGTTAACAAGCAGAAGTGCCTAATAAAGTGGCCGGTGAGCGTATAGTAGGGATGGGTAACGATAAGCTACCCTAACGCTGATGGAAAAAAATCAATAAATAAATGTTGATTTTCCTATGGCTAACCAAGCATAAGCCTCTATCTAGGCTAACTCCTCCTGCTACAGGGAGCTGCGCTCATGTTCTCTGGTGCTCAGCCTACAAAAAGTTGGATAGGTAGGCTCCTCTATTACCTTGAGTTGTTCGCAGCTTTCCCCCGGTGCTCCTAAATTCTTCATATAGATTAGCCTAAAACAGAAAACAGTAGGCTGCCGAGCCTAGGCCTATTCTCTGTTGTTTTTCATTTCTAGAAATATTTAACATTATTACTAAGTATGTTGTACCTGTAATTATACAAACTTGTTTCATCTGCAGAGATCTACAGTGCCCCCAGAATTATTGGCAACCTTCGTAAACAACACAAGTAATGAGCGATGGCTGTGTTCTGAAGATTCAATTATTTTACTCAGCTGCTGCTTTTTAAAAAAACAAACAATACTTTCAATTTTTGTTTGCCTTTATTCTGTGAAGATGGTTGATTGTTGGCAGCCAACACTTATTAAGGCCTATACTCAAGACTAGCTTTAAGGCCTAACTGCATTCTTCTGGACAGACTGCTCTCTGACAAATACTTTTATAAACAGAGAAAGACAACAACAACAAATATAATAGGTTATTATTAATATTAAAGCTTGATTGTAGCTTGATTTTACTGGCATTCAGAGAAACCTGAAAGCTGCGACTTGACTTGGACTTGTTCATAAATGACTTGAGACTTGACTAGGACTTGTTCATAAATGACTTGAGACTTGACTTGGACCTGTTCATAAATGACTTGAGACTTGACTTGGACTTGTTCATAAATGACTTGAGACTTGACTAGGACTTGTTCATATATGACTTGAGACTTGACTTGGTAAAAGCTCATGTGATCTGTTTTCAGGGTGGCCCGAAATGGACAAGATATCAAATGAAAGCTCAACAGTACCATAATGAAAAATATTCACATGAAACCTAGTCATACAGTGATAATGATGTGATTATAGTCTAGATAAGCCTCACTTTGACATTTTTGCTATTGTCTTTGCATTCAGTTTTGCCATATAATCATAATCCCATCATTGTTATGCCACATATCGCAAGCATCATTACCTTCAGAGAGTGCTTATGCAAGATGTATAGTTTGTATTAAGGCTGAGCACCATATCAAATTCCTGCTGATATTGCAATATGGAAGAAAACTATATCAACATCATGAAGGCTGAAATATGGGGAATTTTATATTAAATTTATTTTTACAATCAATGCAAGCAGTGACATAAATTTGAGAAGCATCTGGCAGACAAACCTTTCCAGACATATTATTTAAAATAATGAGGTTGGCAATGGGTGGTAAATCCAAAAGGAAACTATATAACTTATATGGCAGCCTCATGTTAACATAGCAGGTAAATGTTTTCCCACTATATTTTGTTGTAGTAAGGCTAGTGAAAGTGTTAAAGCTGCATTAAGCAAGACTCTTTTGTAAAAAATACACCTGTCTAATCAGCCTTAAGCATTAAGTGGGACTGCAACAGAGAAGAGTGTCCCATCCTCCCTAACTGAGACATCGCACTATTTGCTCAAATGAAATTCTGGTGTCGTTGTGGACACTCAAGTGACGGCTCGAAACTTGGGAGCAAAATCCAAACTGTCTCCTAAACAGCATGTGAGCGAGCGCTGAAATCACCCACGTTAGATCTTGTGGCTCTCTCATCTCTTTGGTATCCTTTGGTATAAAAGCATCATAGACCGGCCGGGTTGGCAACATGAGCGTGCTGTGTGCAGTTTACTGATGTCACGTTAAAGGATTTCTGGGTGTTCAAGTTCAAATTTTTCAAAACATGATTTCTGGGTACTGATGTTGAATTTTTTTTCAAACCGTTACTCCTGCCATTTGGAGGCACCAAGATGCTCGGTTGCCTAGCGCAGCTTTAAATTTATACCCCATCAAAAGTTCAAGACTCAATGTAGTAAATGTAGTTAAAAATAAAGTGTAAACATATCTCAATTGCAATATCTGTAAAAATATTACTAATACAATAATAAATACTATTAATATTGTACCATTCCATCTTGCTCTTAAATTAAAATTATTATTATTATTATGATATTTTGTCCATATAAGCCGTGATTTGTGTGAAGGAAAGCAGATTCTTATGTCAAGTTAAAAAAAAGCAACTCTGCATGGAGAGCATGATCCTCTTAACAACACTTCCTGGACAACTTTAATTGTAATAGGAAATAATTACTGATAGTGAGAAATAAACTGTAGTTGCAGTAGTAGTATTAGAAGTGCCGGTGGAGTGTTCTATATTTACACTCCTACAACAGACCCACTGAGATCCCATGCAGGGGGGCTATCCAATCTATCTATCCACCATTGATTTCTTCCCTCAGAAAGGAAGTACACTCTATATTTGTAAGGCAAGTACAGGGAGAATAACAAACTGCGAGAGACAAGAGTGTAATTCACCATGAAGTCAGCTTAGGATGATTGAAACAAGCAACAAGCAAAGTGAAGAGATAGACTTCTGTTGAGCCGGCATATTATTTCACAAGCTTTATTTACACACTAACCGCTCACAATCGTCTCAAAATCACACCAAGGGGGATGGTCAGTAGCTGTCGAGCAGTAGTAGTATGCTTGTCACTACTATCAGCAAATAATTTAATAATTTGTCTGGTGATGGCGTGCGAGTATAATACTCGCCTGATGAGTTTTCAACATGGAAGCAATGTCGTCTGTGTTTCCTGTTTCTTTATCAGCTAGCTTTGGCCACGGCGTGTTTCCGGCAGTAGGCAGTTTGGGGCATTAATTGTGGCAAGCATGTAAGTAGCAGTATACTAGCAGAGTGAAAAGGAAGCAGACCAGACAGACGCAGACATGTGGACAGACAGGAAGAGAAGGACAGCGCACAGTCAATAATGAGCTCGGGGAGCTTTTCACGTCCCCAATCCTTCCTGTGTTAGAGAGGTCGGGCACCCACTGGGCTGCGGGCTAATTGACTTTTAATTAGTATCTGATCACACACACACACATACTGACACACACACACACAATCATGATCATTTCTATCTAGGGGGGGCTAATGAGAGGTTAGCACAAAGTGTCCTTCATGGTCAAATACGTGACTTATGCATAGAGCGTTTTGGGGATATCTACCATTTGGAGATATCTACCATTTAAAATCACAGTCAAACGGCATCTTGGGAGCATCTTGCCTCCTTACTTTAATGCATTCCCTGTTGAAACATGAGGAGGGGATGAGAAGCAGAATTGTTCAAAAATCTATGATGATATTTTTGATTGGGATTTGTTTGTAAGCCTAATGGGACACCATGAGGAAACCACTAAAGATACACAGTTTTTCAGGAAGTAAAAGTCATGGGATTTTGATGTAAAATTGCAATACATTTAAAAAAAAAAAAAGAATTGTAATTTATTGTTAAATAGGACTATATTATGACATGGAAAAGTAGCTAACAAAGTGAAAAAGAGATTTTTCATTTCATTGTGATTTTGCCACCCAATGACTGCTGACCTGAACGACAAACTCATCATTGGAAAGAAATGACATTACATTTGTTTGTGACTATGCGTTCGTGCTTATAATGTTATCTATCATCATTGTCCGGTGAAAAGAAATTCAACCATGAATTTCTCAGTTTATCCAATGGGTTTTGAACGGGTTTCATGAGCCCAAACGGTCAGAGAACTTGAAATCCTGAAACCATGAAATCCTTCAACTGATGCATTTATGACATATTGACTGACCAACATTATAAAAGTAAGTAACAATTAAAAAACACTTAAGAGTTAAAAGGTTGGTGAGGCATAGCCTTTACTCAGACAATTATTTTTCTCTTTGTTCAGACCGTGTGATACCAAATAGGCTACTGCAGCATAATATCCCTACCTCCTTCAGCATATCCATCCCTCAACCCATACGGTTTCACATTTGTGGACATATTGTACCTCACGATGTGACAGGTGTGTGTGTGTGCACATGTATCAGAGTGGATATGTACGCATGTGGGCGTGACTGAGGGTGAAATGGAGAGTAAGAAGCAAAGAAAGGAAGAATGATACAAAGACAGATTGTGTGTGTGTGTGTGCAGTTCTTCAAAGCCCCGGTGACTGACAGTTGCGTCACTGAGAAAGAGACATCAAGAGAGAAAAGTCTGAGAGAGCGCGAGCATGAATATGGTTGTGCAAGCCACATTGGAATCAGAGCCAGGGAGGTTGGAGATGATGTCCAATGCGCCATGCTGCGCTTTGAGGTCATTCCGTTTGGATTTCTTCCTCAGTAGAGAACTGGAACAACATGAACACACTCTCCTTTGCCCAGTCCATCTCTCCCATTCCCCACTCCAACTCTTTGCTCCCCACTCCCATTCTCTCCTCCTCCGTCTTTGTCTCTCTCTCTCTCCTTTCCTCTTCTCCTTCATCCATTTCTCCTTCTCACCCATCTCTCCCACCCTGTCTCTGGTTTCCCTCAGCTTTCTATCTGAGGTATTGCGAACAGTGGCGGGCCTCTGATGTTTTCATGTGAAGACTGACTTGGCTCTCAGATTGCACTGAACCACCCCCCCGTACGATCACAGACGCATCGACAGCACCTCCACTCTGATCCAAATCCTCTATCAGGACCACTAATGCCCACGGCTTGGATATGGTAACACAGTGTATGAGCCGGACAGAGAGAGAGAGAGGAAGGAGAGGGGATAGCTTGGTGAAAGAAGAGAACTAAAGAGAGAGTGAAATAAGGGAGGGGGAGCAAGATAAAAAATCTTTTGAAAAAAATACTGAAAGCAGCCATGCATGAAATATTCTTGTCACAAAATTAGACTTGCGAGGCAAATAGAGGAGATGTGAAACTGTTGTCTGCACCTCCTGCAGAGGGAACGGAGGGAGAGAGCAGCTCCGAATGCAGACTTGGTGGTTTTTAGAGGAATATCATGCGGTCTGTGTCAGCGCCAGTTATGTGTGTGGGTGTAAATGAGTAGCCTGAGTTTGATATGGTCTGATTGGACTCTCCTATGTGGTGAATGTCAATAGGCATTGGGGTTGTGCAGCAGCACAGTTTGAGTGGTCCACCTTTCGGCGGCGCAGCATCATTGACATTTAGCTCCGACGGGGACAAAATCCCCCTCTGCGCCGCGATCGATGATGCGAGCCCGCCGTCATGATTCAACTGTGCGCAATTAAGTGTAAGTAGAGAGAAATCAAGGCAATCTCCTCCCTGATTGGGTTCATTGTGCACCAGGCACACTCAATGGCAATGCAGTGGAGAGAGCCAGAATGGCAAATGTGAGGCAACATACAGCCCCAGATTAATCGCTGCTATGCCACCAAGTCACTAAGACCCTTGTTAAATGAAGGACTGTAATGGGTTCCTACTTGATCCTGTAACAGTAACTATCTTTTAATCTCCCCACTAGGCTGCTGCTCTCCAAATGAACCACACTGATGTTGTTCTTGGAAGGTCAATGTCAAACAAATCACTTTTCACTGGAATAGAGGTCACTGTCACTGTCACCGGTCTATGGTGCCACGGGCTCCTTTAGTCACTGAGGAACTCTGTAGTGTGTTGGCCCTCCTGTGACCAGGCAAAACAGGTGGCGCAGTCTTGTTTCCTACAACTCAAACAGATCTCTAATGTGAGGTCTTGTCCATTGCTGACCTTGAGAAGGTCATTCACACCCTCATTTGATCCCGTCTAGACTTTTGTAACACATTATGTGGGTCGAGGACATTTTGCAGGTCCTCACTTCTTTTAAGGAGCTGGTTTTGGGTCAGGACTTGGGTTTAGGGTAAGTTCAGAGTTAGAAAGTTAGTTTAGGGTTAGGCGTGTTGTGGAGAGGGTAGGTTAGGTGTTAGGGGCTAGGGCATAGTAAGTCAGTGTGTGTGTGTGTGTTTGTGTAGAAGTACAGGTAGTCCAGTGGGGCTATTGTGTAGGGAGCCACCACTGTGGCCTTTGCCCCCCTCTGATCAGTAATCAGATCACTGCAGTACAGAAAAAAACAATAACTTCCTGCATCACTGATCTCACTGATTTGCGTGTCACTTCCTCTCAGAGCCCCTCCCAGGGAGCGAAGCGACAGAGTTGGCCTGAGTGACAGGAATTCTACACAATTTCTATTTTAAAATTCAACACTTTTTTCAGTTTTAGTCACTGCAATACAGAGATACTGGCAGCAATTCAACGTTTTCCTAAAGTTGTTCAAGATTTTAACTGTACTTTTAAAAACCTGGTAAATGTAAGTCATTTTCTGATACTTTGCGGACCTCTGCAGGAGCCCCGGAGTGATTGCCGAGCCGGTGCAGTGACACACACTCCTTTCTCAATCTCCGAAATGATGTGCAAAAGAGATTTTCTGCTATCACAGCGTCTGCTATTACACAAGGTGAGGTGGGGATTGGGATGGAGGGAGGGAGAGATGAGCAGGGAGGGAAGTGAGATAGAGAAATCTAACAGCCCATTTTCCTTGAGGAGGAGATGTGTCTAGGTGTGAGGTCTTTTAAGGAGGGTGTATAATGGTCTGGGGGAGTTCTCAAAATGTGCAACAAAAGCCAGAGCAAACTCAGCCGAGCTATTCCAGTCTGGTTATGAACCAACCTGCAGAGGCTGCTGCAAATGTGCAATGTGCAAACGTGCGACGCAAAGAAGCATAATGTGGGCAACGGCAGCATGAAGACAGGTATAC
>OOFE01011325.1:0-13260 GCA_900323365.1 Monocentris japonica
ATTTATCTCCATCGCCCGCTCTCCCTTTGCCGCCCATCCATCCGACCGGCATCGTTGCATTTTCACGCTTGCTTCATGTGGGGTACATGCACATACGGGCATGTGCATTTATGTGTGTGTAAGTATTAGTGCACCTATGTATTGTGTAATCCATCTTCGAAGAGCTGAAGTTGTAGTGTGTGTGTGTGTGTGTGCACGAGCAATCACAGCATTCAGCAGTGAGTCAGAGAAACCACTAACTAACTGTGTGTGTGTGTGTTTATGTTGACTGACTCTGCAGGTGACGCTACCAATGTAGATAGGACAGGAGTTGGCTGAGGGGCTATGTCAGCTGTGTGTCAGGGAGAATACACTAGATTGCTGCTGCTGCGTGTGTGAGAGAGAGTGAGAGAGAGAGACTAAGCTAGCTAACGTGTCACCGGAGAGCCCTCTGCTGTTTAAACCTTCAACCGTTCAGCATGCCCTCATATTATGCCCGTCATTATAGGTTTGTTCTCAGCTCAATTTCACTTTTCAATTTCACTGCCTCTACTGGGGTCGCTGCTAAACAGAAACAACAAATGTAACAATTGTTTGTAATCACATTTGTTTATTAGCAAACATTTGCGTGATGCTTCTGTAATTATGATTGATTGCCTCCTTCCTGCTCTTGCAGTCTTGTAGTCCCGATCGTTTTTTTTCTGTCACTTTTGGTCATCATCTCACATGTCACACACTACTATAGCACACACACACTCACGCAGACATTATCTCCTCACCCTCTCCTCCAACACACCAGCCTCTCTCCAATGTGCACAAATGTATTCCCCTGAACAGGCTTGCGGTCCCTGTGGGGGTCAGGAGAAAAGGAGTGAAGAGAGGGAAGGAGAGGAGAGTGATGCAGTCATGTCCCACCACTCCACATAGGAGGAGAGGGAAAGACAAGTCAGAGAGTCAAAAAAAATAGACAGCAGTAGAGGCAGGGATGAGCGTGAGAGACGATGAGGGTGTTTTACACACCGAGTCGGTTGAGAGCAGCAACATGAAACCCTGGAGCGGTTTCCCTCTGAATTCAGTTCATGCGGTCATACGAGAACATGGCAATCAGACCGAGACCTCGTCGGGAGGGACGTTTCTCCATACATTTCGAAACCCATCCCAGGAAATGGAGTAGACAGCTGGCAGGACACCTTTACCTTGGTTGATCCGATTAATATGTCATTATGAGGCCATAATTGCGCGTGGGCTAGATGAAAGCAGCAACATACAAAGTGAGCGACTTGACACTCACTTGACATGTGGGCCGAGTTTTCACGATGCATTTTCGCATCTGTTTGCCATGAAACAGAAAATTGATCCAGCAGGAAGTGTCAGATGTCAGCTGGCATCCGCATCTCTCAACGCCAGTTTTATGCTCATTACTTGTCACAGATTTTCACCGGCCGCTTTGGGAACCAGGAACGTTCGAGGTCTGCATCTCTAACCGCTGAGCCACCGTGACAGCCAATGGCTGAGCAAACTGTTTACCAACTTTCATGACATTGCAGCAACTACTTCAAAAGATAAAGACATTTGTTGTGTATTTATTAATGGTGACCATATCAATTGGCCAATTTTGCCCGACAATAGTACATTGGTGTCACTTGGTCCCCGAATGCAATATACCAAATTTTGTGCTGATAAGTAAAACATTGAAAAAGCCTGAGGGAAAAAACATGGTTCCACCATGATCACTATGATTGGTTCCACCAAGACTTTGTAGCGCACATACAGCTCCATAAGTATATTTATCATCTCTTAAAGGTATAAAATTAGATCTTTAACTATAGCGCCCCCATTAGGCCAATTGGAGTCATCCTCTCTGGGCCAGTCACACATACCAGTATCTATCATTGTGGCAAATTGCACGTTTCTGTCATGTACCATCTCATGGTAAATTGAACGATGGCCAATAATAAAATATGTTTTTGTAGACCGTGCCTACTCATCCAATCACATCCTACCTTTGCGGTAGGACTAAAACTTGGCTCTAGAGAGTAGACACACATGGTTGACCTGATTTTGATATACAAACTTTGGGAATCTTTAGCGCGGTTGGACCATTTGTGTGGGAGGCGTTGTTAGTTTTTCAATGAATTCAGAATTGCAGAAAATCCATAATGTAGAGCAGAGTATTGTAGGGCAAGGACAGCCTGAATTGTGCCAAGTCTCAGGTCTGCAGGATGAACCACTGAGTTCTAGTCTTTTGAAAGGTTTTTCTTTTGACATGTAGTGGACTTGTAGTTGTAGCACCACCATCAGTGTATTGAATTGATCCAAGAATCTCCTAAAGCAGCTGAACAATTTAAAGTTTGAGTGGAGTTGCTCGCTGAAAGTATGTAAGAGTCATGAGAGTCCAAGGTTTTGTAGGTAGGAATAGAGAGAGAGAGAGAGCGAGAGAGAGAGAGAGAGAGAGCTTGCTTTCAGCTAGCCCGCCAATAAATAGGAGAGTGTTCCATATGAGAATTACTCTTTCAAATGTCAAAAGATTAGATTCAAATATATATATCATATTATATTATTACTGCATGGTGAAATAAAAAAAAATGAACTGGACCCTCGGACCAAGAAGAATCATTTCACTGACACCACCCTTCATCTGCTGGCCTCTGGGTTCAACTCTGTCTGCTCTGGTTGTCTATTGCTTTGAGAGCAATGCTGCAGTGTGTGGGACTGTGGTCGCACCTGAGCTAAAATCCCCGTAAATCCGGCCCTCGGGTTTGTTTGGCTACATGAGAGCCCAGCAATCACCCTCAAGTTTGGAACAACACAATCACACGAGACCTTCTTGAGATTGAGGTTTCTTGGTGCCTTTCCAAGCCAGCCCACGAGCCTCTTTTTTTGGAGTGATCCAACCCAACTACAAGAAGAACTGCACGTTGTGGGTTAAATGAGACTAAATATCACAGAAATGTGTTTAACAGGAAAATGGAAAATGTTCACTGTTGTTTAACTTGCTGGCATGTCAGCAGAATTACCTGTTTCTACAAACCGAACTTGTAAAACTAAGTGAAAAGGTATCAACGATGTATTCAGAATCTCATTCTATAAAAAGCGGGATCATGGGTACTTCCTACAAAACTCAGCTGATACTGAGTTTACCCTGTAAGTTCTTTCCTGCAACAAATTCCTGACCAATGAGGGAAATAACTGCTCCCATGTGGATTTTGTTGATAAGTTATGCTGCTCTCAGAATTTTGCCGTGTGAAACCATAATGATGGAGCATGCTGAGGAGGAGGAGGAGGAGGAGGAGGAGGAGGAAGGACACACTATGCAGGGATGGGTGTGTGGTCCAAAGAGGACAGGGATGGACTGGAGGAATTGGTGCTACCAAGTATGAACGGAAACAAAGATCCTCTGGTCAAAGGTTGATTGACTCGGTGTTTTTTCATAATGTCAACGTATCAAAAATGAATGTAGCAACGTGTGTCCTCTTCGAACAAATCCGAAAGTGACATTTAAAATGTGTATCTTGCGTCTCAGCTGGTACGCTATAGATCACTATAGATTATTTCTGGCTTGTGAAAGTAGGCAGGTTGACTGAGAACATATCAGGCTGCAAACTGCTATTGTGTTCTTATCTTGTCTCCCTGTTATTTTCCCAATAATAAAATAATACATAATTCTAATCATTTATTATAAAATTATTATAATAATAATAATAGTAATGATACTTTATCTTATTCTATTTTTTTTTTTTTTCCCCATTCCCCCAATTCCAATTCCGGACCATTAGTGTAAATAAGAATTTGTCCTCAATCGGCTTCAATAAAGGTTAGAAAAATGATCATTTACAGCCTTGAAAAGTAGTTGTCATTTGAACCACACTGAGACACCTGGTCTCAGTCATCTTCCAAGTCTGAAGGGTTAGGAGAGCAAGGTATAGAAGAGGTTAGGAAGGGAGAGGAGGTTAGAAAGGAAGGAGAGGTGTAGAAAAGAGGAAAAGTACCTAGGTCTCCACTCCACTCCTACTGCCACATTTCTTTTAGTTTGGATTGTCTTTTACTTTCCGTTATGTCACAGCCTCTCTCCCCCTTTCATTATCTCTCTCCATTCCCCTCTCGTCTCTCCCTTCCTCCCATTCTCTCTCCCTCCCCCTCCCCCTCTGCCTCGGAAAGAGAGAGGATCCAGAAATAAGGCCATAAATAAAAAATCAACGGCCTTTTCTGTCCTGCCGCATTACAGGCTTTTGACGTATGCTTTCTGCAGTAGTATTACTCACCAGTCTCAAATCAATGCTCTAATCTCTCCCCTCCTGCTAGATTGATTTCCTTGGCAATGGCGGCAGAGCAGAGAGGTGCAGAACAAATCTGTACACTGTAGGCCATTTTGTAAATACTAGGAAAGCAGCGGTAAATAAGGAAGGATGCTCAGGTGGAATGTTAAATACGATACCAGGAGGCAAAGAGGTGTTGGGACGTAGCATTTCTGATTTTCTGTTGCGGTACCTCTTTAGATTACAGAGTTAATCGAGGAATTGACTGCTAAACAGGAGAACGTGGGGCGTTTCGGCAACCATTTATGGCCGACTGTGGATATTAACCTCATGCACATGTGCAAAACTCCACCACGGTTTGTGATTTGTAACAGCGAACGTGCATACTAGCGAACGTGCATACTAGCGGAGTGCACGTGGTCTTTATAAATCTGAGAATGTGTGTGCATGCATGCATGTGTTTTTTGGTCTCTTATTTTGAAGGATCGTAGAGGCAAACTCAAGGACCTGTCTGCTTTGTTTAAGCAGGCTCCTGCTGGCCTGCTACTGGAGTACTGGCTTTTCAGCGCTCGTATAGTGAACCTTGTATTTTCACTTTTATGTGACTTTGAGTGTATTGAGCGTACAGCTTGTCTTTTTGTCACCGATGCTGTTTTGTTGGCCAGGCCTCCCTGGCCCTGAACTCCCAGTTTCTATAAAGGTTCATTTAAAATACTCTCCCCACTCTTCACAGTAGTGGTATCTATTTCTGCATTGGTTAGTTTGGATGTCACGGTGGTCCAACAGGGTTTATGGGAAATTTGGTCTTCATCAGTAAACGGTAGCACTAACAATAGCTAGCACTGGTGTGAGATAGATGCTGCCAATCGTCTTGACCGTGGTCTCATTTATTTGTGGTAAATATGCCGAGGCATCACAATCAACTTAACAATTATATATTGATATTTAACAATGCTACACATTGCACCTTTAATGGAACAGAGGCCTGGGTGGGCGCCGAGTGGTTGTTTACTACGCTGACTCATCACTGAGGTTATCTGCAGTCTGCCCTTTCCTCTCAGTCCAGCCATAGCCAGCCTGACCTCTGACCCCCCCCTCCCTGTGTGGCGCTGCAATGTGTGTTTGTGTGTGTATGTGTGGTGTGACAGTGAGCAGATGAGGTCTGACTGAGGTCACTGTCCAAGAGACTGCTCACCTTCAGACAGACAGTGGGCTTGCTGGCTGTGCAACAGGTCAGCTGGAGCACAGACGCGCACACACACACACACACATTGTGCGCTGACCTTTACTTTCTCCCTTCGCTAGCTGTAGAGCAATAGGCCATGGACAGTTAGGTCATAGTTTTTGATAGTTTTACTATTACCTTATGGTTCTATTGCTACCTTTTCTGCAAGGAGCACCAGGGCTCCTGAGCTGGGAAATATAGGAACACTCCAGGAGTGAAAATTACAATGTTTACTTCCAAGTCTTTATTTGTATATTTGTGCTTTGTGTGAATTTTTGTTGACAGCATCAACGACTTTGACTATTAAGGACTGGTTTAAAGATAAATTGCTGAATTTGTCTCTATTGTTAAAAAGGTATTTCACAAATAACAGGTGGGCAAGCTGAGTAGTCCACCCTCCATTACATCCTGATTACAACACATAAATCACCACCACAATTAAAAGGCACTCTGTAGACTGCAAACCTCTGCCAACCTGCAACACATGCAATGCTGCAGCCTGCGTAACAGTTTAGGATTGTTTATCGCGTGTCTTCTGGGTTTGTTGGACCTCGCCACAAGCCCTTGAACGCAGCATGATAGTTCCGGCTAAAAAAACGCTAATCATCTAAAGGCGTAAATCCCAGATCATCACTAAAATCGAATCAACTGATCCTCGGGCCAAGGGCTATGTGTCCACCAAATTCCATCTAAATCCATTTACTTTTTTTAGATATCTTGCTACAAAACAGACAGACCGTTGGCAGAGCTAATAATGCTTCGTCATTACAGAGAACAATTCACAAGTGCATGGGAATGCTGCAGATGCTGCTGGTCAACCAAACTATTGGTTTGAATGAAATCAGCTATTTGTCTATCCATCTCTGTACAGTGAACATCATTATCATAGGTTGGAGTAATATCTAGTGGAGGATGCTCCTCCTCGGATTCCTGTACTGGATGAAAGTAGCTTTAAATGCTCCTAATCTCAAAGTTAATGTACCAGTTGGTTGGTCAGGCTAAACCCAGAGAAGAAACATCACATCTTTCGTCACACCTTATTTATTGTGTGAGCACTGTAGAACCCTGTGTTTCGTTTTTTTAATGTTTTCTGTTCAAAGTAATAATCCTCAACATTTTCATATGCTACCCTCTATCGCTGGCTGATAACACAACAGTGATCATCCTCTATCCAGTTCATGAAAGCCTTTGCGCTTGCTGTTCTAAACACCTGGTGTCTGGGAAAAATCCACAGGAAGTGATGCGTTTGGGCAGCGATAGCCACCATGGCTGAACAGACAAAGAAAAGAGCACCACCTAGTGAAACAGTACTGGACACACTGTTTGATTGGCGGGTGATCTCTAGTGTAGTGCAGAAACACCACAGCGATGACTGCTTAGTACCAAACATCTTCTGTAAAGGATGCTATACAACATATGTATTATCATTTTATATTATTGCACTAGTACCTAACAACTTCTCCTTGTGGCAGTGTATGCAGCGTCCTATCCAACTAGCCCTAACCCTTATAAAGTGTGAATTCTGTGTAATGTGTAAATGAAGTATAAACCAGGGCAAATCCCACATGCATGTGATGTCCTTGGCCAATAAAGGTGATAGTGTAATAGTAATAGTGTTGTACCACCGAGAAACACGATTATCTTGTAGGGGGGCTATTTCCTATAAGAATGAGACTGGCCATGGAATAAGCCGATCGATACGTCAATAATCCTGGCTGTGATTTTATACAGAGCACATGATGAGCACAGCGAGCTGCGAGGCAGTGACTGAACTCCCAATAAAACCCAGTGAACTAATGCTAGCTGATGCCAACTTCACTACCTGCTGTGAGTGGGGGTGAATCAGCCACAGTGTTTGTATCAAGATGACAGACCTTGTTAACCGTGAGAGTAGAGCCAGCTAGACATACTGGGCTCAGCGTAGTCAAAGGAGCACAGCGCAAGCGGAGCAAGGAGCAACTGGTTTTTGGCAATTTGGTTTCTTAGGAGGAACAGATTATCAGTAGGTGTGGTGAGCCAATGACCAATCCAATCACCTCTTTTCCTTCCCTTTTAAAAGTGCACTCTGACAATTTGGTGATGGAAGAGAACAGTCCAAGTCCAAGAGGAAACTGATGTCCTTGTGCGTGAGGTGCAGAATCGCCACAAGTCACTATCCAGCCTAGTTAACCAATCACCAAGCTAACTAATTTTAAGGAGGTATTGCTATTTCTTTCCCACATCTTTGATGTGGTCTGAGCAGGCAGGCAATACAAGCACATATCCCCGTAATCCTTGACATCAAAATTGCACTGCGCTGCGTGATCGTCACTAACACGCCTCCTACTGCGCAGTAATCGTCGTGTCTAGGACAAGGGTTCTCAGGATGAGGTGCCAGAACAAATTACATGCTAGAATACATATGAAAGGTCATCCAAAAAAATCAGATTTGAGCAGCAATTCAGAATTGTGCATGGAGGCCTGCAGTTTTTGCACTGGAAAAGAATATGTGGATATGATACGGTATCAGTACCATGCTGCACCCATGGTGGGCTTTTTATGGTTATAGCAAAGCATCACTCTCAGCACTCTGGTTTTGCAATATTTAGCAGTTGCCATCCTGTTCATCTGCAGGTAGGGGAAGAATGATGACTCCCCAGCACTCTCTGATACTCCGCCAGCACTAAATATTTTTTGGGTGGCTTACCAGCTCACTTCTAGCATTCCCCATTTGGGGGAAAAAAAAAAAAAACATGGTCACAACATAATGGGACATTGTGTACTGCGCTGGTGTGGATATGACATGGTACATAAGTGCAGTGGAAACGAAAACTTCACCCAACCACGTTTTTTGTTTTTTTTTTTGCTTTTCTACAGATGACAGCAGAGGCCATTCTTCGTCTGGTCAATGACCCTGTGCTGCCTTTCTACCCCCTGGACATCGCTCTGGATGTACAAAACAAACTAAAAGGTAACGGTGATGAAGATGATTTATGATAATGGTAGTTGGTTGTTGGGATGTTTTATGACAATGACCATGACCTTCTACAGAGGCATTTTATTATTTGACAAATAATAGTGGTGATGTCATTCTGCTAACAGCGATGGAAATGGAAGGCATTTAATAATTTTAGAGGCCAGACTGGTAAACATTTTAGAAAAGTCGTGCTCCCAAAGAAAAATTCCACTTTGATCATTTGAACTTAACATTTAAAAATGGCGACATTAACCAGGCTAATATTTTGTTTTGCAAACTTTGCAAACGGCGTGTGTTGGCAAAACGTGGTAACACAAGCAACCTTTTTGGTCATCTGAACAATAGCAATTGTGTTAGAATGTGCACAATTGTTCAAAACCAGATGCAAAACTAAAATGTCACTTTCCTTTGAGGTAAAGTAAGATAGGAGAGCAAACAATGAAATAATAGAACACACAAAGGACTCGCTGCCAATTCTATACAGAGGAGAAATCGATATGATGATGACTGGAAGCTAGTGAGCCTCATTCCTTCCTGATGAGCATATGGGAGAGCTGCTTGCTGAGAGAGAGAGGACTGAGAGAGGCACTAGAGACCTGGAGGCTGAAAGAACAGCGCATGACCACACATAACAGCCAATATGCTGAAGGCCATGGGCCTTGGGATTACAGTGTTTTGGACATCATCTCTGTCTGGCTATTGGTAAGTCTGAGTAGCACGGAAACTCTAAATGAATATAGCAAGGATTTCTTGAGCCGAGGAGGCATCCTCTTTTGCAATCTTATCAGGACGCCACATACTGACGTTATTTAGCAACTCTTGGGCTAGCAGCTAATTGCTAATGATATTATGGCGATGATTAGCACACCAAGCAGAGAAGAGGGAACTAATCAGTGAAATCGCCTGCTGTAGTCTTTGGTTCGAGAGAAAACCTGCATACTCTCGGTCCTCCATGGGACATGGTTGAATAGCCCTGCTCAAGACCAGTGTCTTTTTTGATGTGCTTGTATCAAAACCCAGTAAAAACATTTATAGAAAACTAATAATAAATCTGGAGAGCAATACATGCCTAAAGCCTGTTCTCAAGCTCTTCGATGACAGCCGTTGAAGGTGGCAGAGGATGACCCAGACCTACAGAAAGATCAAAAGCAGCAGGATTATCTGAGTGACACATGTTCAGATCCTGCTACAGACAACCTGGTGGACATGGCATCATTTCTCGACCCCGTGCTTCAAGACCGCCTACATCACCAATGACAGGACTCCATTAATACCAGAGCAGTATCAGCACTGGAAAGACACCACCCACAGGGAAAGAACCTACCACACCACAGACAGAAATGAATTGAGGAGCAGCAGATCTGGTTAAACAAAAGCGTACAGAGAATCTGGGAAGCTGCTGCAGATGGTGAATGCAGACAATGAGTCGGACCCTCTAGACTGGTGGAGAGCCCATGAGGTCAGCTTGCCTAGAGCGCGCCATCTAGCACATAAACACCTATGCATCCTGAAAGACGTAGGCGTTCTGAAAGACCATTTGGCACAGATGGGAACGATGTGGCATGTCATAGAGCGTCAGTCAAGCCTGAAACTGTAGACAGGCTCATCTTTCCGGCCCAGAACCTGTAGCAGCGCACAAGGCAGAGACTTGGATAGTGAGCTCACAATTCTGTGAACAGCCACATGCACTCTCAGTTTATTTGAATCCATTTGTTCGTGGTTTGCTCTTTTAAAACGAGAAACTACCTTTTTGTCATTTTGCATGTTTGCAGGAACATAGCTGTCTGTCGAGTGTCCAGCGGGATAGGTTACCGTTCCTAATCTCTGGCGGATAAAACACACACAGAAAGTGTGTTCTACAATATTCTACAATGTTTTGGTGCCTGTCTTGGTTTAATTTGGTTGACTCACCAATCAGAACAGAAGAGAAAGTGCATCTCCTGGAGTCATACACTCCCTGAACAAGACCTTAACCAGAGAGCCAGGCTACTGTGCATGTAAACATTGTCCCTGATGGGGATGATGATGTCCACGATGATTGGTTTGGACATAATAAACACACCCAAAGGTAGAAAGGACAATTGTGATGATGATGATTGTGAGAATGATGTGATGATTTTCCCCTTATTGATGTCTTTGTCAGTACATAAAGTTTGCAGCCACAAGAGCACTGCAGTATATGCAGTACAGTGTGTGTGTGCGTGCCCGCCGGCTGCTGTCTTGGACTTTTATGCAGTGGCATAACTCATCGCCACTGTCCGGCCATCTAGCTGGAGCATCAATCCCTAACACACATTCGCACATGCACGCGAAAAGCAGAATGACCTGCCATGCAGACACACACACAAGGACTCATCGCATGCATGCGGGTGCACATACATGCAGACACACGAAGAAGCGAAGACACACTTTCATAGACTGTGCGCTCTCTTTTTCACACACACACACACACACAGCCCTTTCCCCCTAGCTTTCTCTCCCGTAAGAATGATTTAGTGTGGGTTCATCTGTTTAGCTGAGCGTATCGATCTCTTCTCTCATGCCTCATGATTCCACAACACCGTTACCTTGATTCCCGTATTTGTAAAATTCAAATCAAATGGCCGCCATCTGTCTACCTCCCCACTCCAACCTTGGACTCTCACAACACAGCTCTGTCTTGCCTTCCTCCCTCTCACTTTCTTAACTCTGTCTTTCTTTCTCTCATTCTCATGCTCTGTCTATCTTCCTTCCTCTCTCACCTCCTCTCTCTGTGCACTAGCACACCGAGGAAAATGGCAGCAGAACCTAAATCAGGAATCTCACAGAGGCCCAAATCCACTTCGCCCAAGAAGGTGCAGATAAAGGGGAGGATCCAGGTCAAATGAGGAGTTTTACAACTGTGAAACAAACGAGAAATGGAAATGTGCAAAAGCATGTGCGACTCAGCTTTAGGAAACTGGTCGTAATGTTTTGCACACTCAGTGTATGAGTTACCTATTGATCATAAGTTACATATTCCTTCACCTGAAGCGTGCATCTTGCAGGAGGGGCATAACCGCTGTATGCCCTTTTAGTTGAGGACTGGGACTTTACATCGCCCGCCATTTGGTAATCAGCGTGCGGTATGAGCTTTCAGGCTCAGTCAGTTCACTCAGGCACAGAATCAGACCATGCAAAGGCTCTGACCTTGTATATGAACACAACCTTTGAAAGAGGATGCACAACTGAGGCTCTGCTGAACGTAAGAGACACTTGCACATTGCAAATTGAGAATAAGTTGCTTTATTGCTTCCGCTATGCACCGTATGGACCACTTTCCACCAGTGCAGAGGGTGTTGATACTCACAAGGCTCTGTTTTGCACTGTACCGACTCAATCCATCATGCATTCAGACTCATCTAGCTCACTGCAGCTTATTTTAAGTCAAATGTACTTAATGCCCTTAATAAGCACCAACGATCAAATGATTTAGATACTAACGTATTGCATTGCCCTCTGTTAATGCCCAGGTAGACTGTCACGTCATCTATCGAAGCAGTACACCTTAATGGTTTCAAACGCAGCATCAGTGAAGAAAAGCATCAGAAGAAAAGCTGTACCGCACACTTCATCTATCTCAGCATGCACTCTGCATGTGTACAAGCACTGTGTGTGTGTGTGTGTGTGTGTGTGTGAGAAACACTCTCCATCACCAATATGTATCTCCCAACTGCAAGTCTCATTCATTGCACCGCTAAGGCAGCCATTCAGTCACTCAGGTTCACTGGCTCTGTCTAAGCATGTAAGCACAGTCCCATTAAGCCCTAGTTGGAGTGGTTATGCTTCTCCATCTGAGACTAATGGACAGATTATGACCTGAGAGAGAGATGACTGATTATTATACCTGCCTGTAGCCTCTGTCTGTTTCTCCATCACCCCCCCTCCTTTCTCTCTTTCCTCCTCTCTATCTCTATCATTTCAATTCAAAGGTACTTTAAAGCATTAATGCAGCACCGGGCACCTCAACTCACATTTGCGGTCCCAAATGGCAGTGAGAGATGACTGTTTGAACTTTGAGGACTTCAAAACCCAGAAATCGTGTAACGCGACGTCACCAAACGGCAACACAGAATGCTCGCGGCCCGGCCGGTCTGTGATGCTTCGCACCAAAGGATACCAAAGGGGACGTAAAAGATCTAACGTTTTGGATTTCATTCTTAGGTTTCTATTTATCACTTTCCTGTGTGTGGCAAAGTTCCCATACCCGACAGCAGGTTTTAATTTGGACAGACAGGGCGATGCTGTTTTTGATTGTGATGGCAGTGATCGCTCTTCTCCGTTGCAGCCGCACTGTGATTTCGGCTGATAAGACGGACGGATGAACGGCTGAACCTCTTCACCACCCCCCACCAGACGCTGAGAGGAAGACATTTAGTTCACTGACGTCACTGTACGATGATTTCTGGCTTTTGAAGTCCTCAAGATTCAAACAGTGGCCCTGACGTGTGTGTAGTGCAGCTTTGATGTCCCTTAACTAATCATTTCCAAGTGTCCTTTTTCTTCCTATTTATAGTTTTAGTACTTTCATTAGCTGTGTTCAATTGGAAACCGGCTGGTTTTGAAGTTCTTCATTATGGTTGTTAAATTGGCCTTAAATTCAATTCCAGGTAGCATTAAAACGGACTTAAAAGTCTTAAATATGGCTTTCTGAAGCTCGCGGATACCCTGAATGCATTGTACCAAGCTGCTCCTGTTCAACCAAGCAAACAGGTTGGAGAGACGGGAGCTTTTATCTCTGCTGGTTAAAAATAAAGGGAGGCACCAGATGGAGAGAAAGAAGAAGAGGAGGAGGAGGACGACAGTGAAATAAATAATTCTTTTAG
>OOFE01011326.1:16873-27086 GCA_900323365.1 Monocentris japonica
AAAGACATTGGACGCACAGATGAACTGTTGAGTAAAAGTCTGTCTGCCCTGAGCAACATCAACATTTTCCAAACTGAAGCTAGGTGGCACAGTAGCTTCGCTCGCTGGATTTTTCAGTTCACATAGAGGCAGTGATATAGTGGTGAATAAAACGGTGCGCAAAATATGACCTACAGTTAGTAATAATCATAAGGCCAAGTATTATCAGTATTAACAAAGGTCAATTATACTTTCAGAAAAGTATTTATGCAATGAGGCACCACAGGTGAATAGGAAAAAAAATCCTTTCATTCTATCAGAATTGAGTTTAATATGTTGAATATGGATACAATCTCCCAGGACATGATGGTAAGAGGAAAATTGATCTCAGATGTAGTCGAAAGTTGATGCAAGCCATTGAAGAAATTATCTCATATGACATCCAAAGATCTCAAGGCTGACCTGGAGAAGTCTGGGGTAATGGTTTCAGCCCGTACCATACACTGGACACCGAACCAAGAAGGGCTTTATGGTCGGAGGCCACAGATGAAAGAGAAACACAAGAAGTCCCAATTGATTTTTGCCAAGACCCACCTAGACAAATCTAAATCCTTTTGGGAAAATGTTCTGTGGACCGATGAAACCAAATTAGAGCTCTTTGGCAATGCAGATCAGTGCTTTGTTAACAGATGAAGAAAAGAACATCCTACCTACAGTCAATGTGGATGTCCCATAATGCTGTGGGGCTGTTTTGCCGCCTCAGGTACTGAACATCTTAAGGGCATCATGAAATCAAAAGATTACCAAGACATTTGGGGGCGAAATAGGCTACCTAGTGTCAGAAAACTGGGTGGCAATCAAAACACATGGGCCCTCCAGCAGACAACACACATCCAAAAGCACCCAGGAATGGTTCAAGAGAAAACGTTGGACTTTTCTGGAGTGGCCAGCGATGAGTCCTGATCTCTATCCCATTGAGAACCGATGGCGAGACCTGAAATGTGCATTTGGTCAAAGGAATCCTTCAATCATTGAAGAACTGGAGCAGGTTGCAATTGAAGAGTGGGAGAAACTGCCAGCAGAAAGGTGCAGGAAGCTTATTGATGGTTACAAGAAATGTTAGGAAGCAGTCATCATTGCCAAAGGCCGTGTAACTAAGTATTAGAAAAGAGGCCAATAATCATGGCCATAGCCAGTTTTCAATTTTGAAGCCATAAAAGATATTTTTTATATTTGTATTTGTATTGTTTGATCATGTGCTGTTAAATAAAACAGATGAACGTGTGACCTAAAGTTTATATTTATTTCAGCAGATATTGTACATTATCTGCATAAAATGCAAGGGTGCCAATAATCTTGTCCAGAACTGTATAAACCCTATAAAATAAAAATGGCAAAACATATCCAGACTCTATCCTCATATAACTTACATCAGTTTGATACTACTTACTATGATGTATCCTATGTATTTACCTCAGATAGGTTTATGTCAGCCTAAAAATGTAGTAAACTCTTTTCCTCAATTAAAAAGGTGAATGAAATTACTTTTAGGCGGATTTATCTTCCACTACATCCATGAATACAGGGATTATTTTCAATACAGATATGGAACAGGATACTGTCTAACATTTAATTCATTGACTAAAGCGATGTTCTCATTGCGCAATATTGCTTAGACACAGTTCTTTTACAAATGCTTGAGCCATCTTTAGCTAGAAAAAAGTTTTTATGGAGGGACGTTTGACAAATATCGCCGAAGCCTTTGAGACCAGTGGTTGTCAAAGCTGTGTTCAGGGAGGAACCTTTATCATATCAGAGGTGGACCACACTGACTGGACCATATCTGATTTTTTGTAGAACACCGTACTCGTACAAACTCGTATACCCCTCTGATCCGAGCCACAACCAAGTAAAGAAACAAGAACTGCAATGGAGAGAGAAATAAAAGCAGAGAGGGCCGTCTGTCTCTTCCCATAGATGAAAGACAGTCGGTGATGGCGAGGAGGAGAAGTCTTTTCTTCTTCTGATGAAAACAAGAATCAGTGGGGCTAAAGGTAAAGAGGGCGTTCGTGGCAGCGGGCTGCGTTCAAAAGACACACCTGTTGTTTGGCCTGTTGCAATCTATCTGTCTGTCCCTGTCTATCTGTCTCTCGGCCTGTCTCACCACACACAGACGCAACAAGCACAGACTTCAAACAAGCCACCACACCCAATAAAACACACACAGCACACAGTACAGCATCTAAGCAACTGGTGTGGCGTGTTTCGTGAAATGAGGGTACAGCAGAGGCATTTTTGGTACACACCAAGTAGCACCTGAAGTATCAAATGTTCATGACGTTCTGGTGGTATATTTCTCTTAGCTAATATTCTGGACCAGTCTTTGTCTATTATGGTGACTGGTCTTATGTAAGAATCAGTGTCTCCCAAGGCAAAAACATAAGGTAGATCTAGAGCAGGCTTCTCATTGATTCCAGGTCATATAGCTCTTGCTGAGGCATGATAAAAACTTGGGTTTGACTGATATGATATTCTTGAAGCCCGATACCAATACAAATATTTTTGGATTGAAGCTGCCAAAAAATACCCAAAGTATTCAGTGTTTCTCCCAGAATTCTTGTCAGGGTGGAAATGCCACTGAAACAGCATTTAGGCCATCATGGGACATTAAATGCAGACAAATTAAATTAATTTAGGGTTAGCTCCTTGAAAGACTTAGACCGACTTTTGGGGAAATTGGCTTTTTGTAATAACTGGGCATGGCATTGTTCTCTTGCTACTCTCACTTTTTCTTGATTGGAAAATCTCTTACTATGCTATCGCTATCACTCTCACATATAACACACAGCTGAATGATCACACCTTCAAACAATGTACAGTATATGCCCATAGGCCCACTTGTTCACACCCCTTCTCTGGGGGTTGTCAAAAGTCATTCTGGGAAATGTAGGAAATCACTATTTGAAGTAGACGTGAAGGTGCTGTTCCTGGGAGGAACATGGAAAAACACTGAAGACAGCTTCGCTGCAAGTCCTCCAAACAACTGGCCAGAATGCAGTCTCAACATCAAGCATTTCTCAGCCTGCAGCAGCAGGAACTGCTATTCATCACTGAAATAGTGAAAGCTTGAAATATTGGAAACTCTCTCCTCTCCAAGTCCAATCTCCCAAACATTATAACGGAAGACGATCTAGAGGTGTTTCTGAAATTGTTTGAGAGGTTGGACGGCATATAGATAGCTGAGAACTGAATTTTTGGCTGAATATGATTGGTTTTCGTGTTGCAACCATCATGCTTGTTTGCGTAATATTACACTTGTTTTCAGGTTTTGCTCGTCTTAGTGAGCATTACTTTTTTTATTTTTATTTTTCTTATTCTCAAGTTCCATTTTGGCACAATCAGGTGAAAAACACATTGTCACATTGAAAGTCACATTGAGTTTTGTTTTGGCGAGACAGTAGGGTATCAAGATCCCTCACAACCAAATCCAAGTCTATGCCAGGTAATTTAGTGTGTCACCACTGTATCGGCCAGATGAGAAACTACAGGAAAGGAGGTTTCATGTGAACAGTACAGAGATCTTAGGTTTTTGACAATTATGTAGTGTCGTGTAGGATATAGCCCCCCCCTAGGGAGCTTTGGTGTAATTCGAATCCTGCCCACCACCCTGACTGTAGCCCTGCAGAGGACCATCTGACTGTCCACTTGGTGACAAGAGCAGACCTCCAGGATGAAAATGCCGGCCCAACCCATCACTTAAGATACCCTCCCATTCGCGCCTCCATTTCCTCTATTTCACTTATCTCCTCCTTTGGGCCATATTTCCATTCCCTCAACTGTCTCGGACCATCAAGACACTCTCCAGAAGCTTGGACAAGAGTGCCAGAATTGTGGGAAGTCCAGACACTTCTGCAAACTATCATGGAGGTGAGGCAAGTCGTCTGGATTGCCACCATATCAGCCCCCCTCTCTTTTATATTTAGCTGGGACATGTCCAATGGCGGTACATACCAGGGTTCGACTGATATGGGTTGCTGACAGTTAATATATTAGTCCGATATTGACCTTTCATTGAAAATCAGATCTGGTCCAGTCAGTCTCGTCCACCTCTGATATGATGGATATGATGCAGTTTGATTGATTGCATATTTATTGTAGAATTGATCAATACTACACTGGTGGTCTATGGGAAGCCTTCTGTCTGTGTGACATGAGTGGTGAGTTCCCTTGCCTTTCCTTTAGCCTTATTAGCCTTAACTAAATCCACTTTGCAAAATATGACTTATTAGGGGTTCAAGCCCATATGGACACAAAATATGTTGGCAGCTATAATCCGAAAATATCAGTATTTTTATCAGCCTTCAACCGATATCGGTCGAACCCTAAGAAGAGTCTACCTATGAGAATATTCCCTTTAAATTTGTTTCAAAGAGGCAACAAGTTTCCCAACTCTAAACGACTCAGATGTGGTCTAAACTGGAACAGGAAATTGTCAAGGAGGACATACACATTCACACAAACCGATGTCACACACACACACACACACACACACCACCCAGACAGAAGAGAGGAGGAAGGTCATGTTGCAGACATCAGAAACACATTCTAATAAGAGTAGGAGCAACCACATCATAGACAGGCAGACAGCCCACTCCAAACACGCACGCACATACACACACACACACACACACAGCAACAAAGCCAGGATAACACAGAGAGATTAGCAGTGAACAAGCTGACTGAATACCTAAATGCAGGTTCTTCATCAACTGAAGATCAACTGGACATCTATAGAGCCCATTTTTGTTTTGTAGTTCATGATCAGATTGTAGTTCTACTTCCACAAAAAAGGCGGAGCTGCTCTGTAGGCAGAAATAATCTCATTGGTTGAGTTAAACCTCAATGGGCAGAGCCGAAGAGCCGCTGAAAATATGAAAAAGGCAAGGGCTAAGAGAGGAGGTAGCTAATATTATGAAGCCTAATGCTCTTGCTAAGAACTGAAAAATCCGATCTAGCCATCATAAGTTATTTATTAGCTAGATAGCCTTGCCATTGAGATTTTTTTAAATATTTCTTTGCCATTTAAGTTTGCCAATTAGCTAACTTGAACTTGGAAAAGCTGTTTTGTGGCTCCGCCCATTGAGGGTCAACTCAACCAATTAAATTATTACTGCCTCCAAATTTGTAGAACTAAAACTCCAATTTGCAGTTCATGAATGAATGAGGGAATTATTTTTTTTAAAATTGAATGTGCCTGACAATAAAAATGAATAGGTGGAATTTGTGTGGTGTGTATTGGGTTGGTAATTGTTTCTGTGTGGCCCAGTGGGAGAGCAGAGGAAGAGATTCATGGAGGGCAAAGGAAGAAAGAAGGAGTTTAGTTTGAGGAGGAAGTTCAGATGATGGGGCACACACACACACACACACACACACACACGCTGCAGTTTGAAACTAATGTCAGAGTGGCTTGGCACTGTGAATGGCCTCAGGCCTTAAATAGTCTCCCCCCTAATCACACACACACACACACACACACACACAGGAGTTTAGACTGTGTCTGGTCAGTCTAATCACTCAGAGCGGAAGTACGCAGGAAGATCTGGTCCACATAGCTGCTGTCTGAAACCACTGACCAGCCTAGATACACACACACACACTCACACAAACACACACACATGCTAGTAGCATGGCTACATGCCTTTGACCTGAATCCCTGTACTTAGAGCCTTTGATTTCCTGGCTCCACTTATTGTTCTGGTCCCAACCATGTCAACCATTCATGTCCCACCCTAAGCCTGCTTTACTCTTTCCTTTCCCTTTTTCAACTCATGATACCTGCACAGGACAAGAGAGCTGGGGTCAGACAGAGAGAAAGAGAGAGAGAGAGAGAGAGAGAGAGAGAGAGATAGCATGAATGACATGCAGAATGGGGGTGGGGGTGTTGGATTGTGGTGAATTGACACATAAAACCAGTGTTTCTCAGTTTTCAGATGTTTCATTGAAGGTCCTGTCCGCTTTGATATTTTAAGTAGGTATCACAACAAAGGGGCCAACAAATGGCAGGAGCAGGAGTATTGCTGCAGCTAATGGAGGAGGTAGTGTGTGGTGCATGGGCAGGAGGAGGAGAGCTTCCTCCCCAGGGACAGGTAGGGTTACCTGGGGAGGGACAGCCACATACTCCCCTTCCTCCCGGTCCTGCTAGGCTGGAAGAGAGGCTACTGCAAACTATTAGATCCATAAGGAAGTAGGTACAGCAATCAGCATCATTTTATTAGGGTTAGACAGATATTTTGGTTTGCCAATATACTGTATCAAGCTGATATGAGCCTTTCATTCAATTTCATTCAATGTCAGCCAGTCAGTGGCGTCCACCTCTGATATGATTGAGGTTCTTCCCTGAACACAGCTACATAAGGACTGTCTGTAAACCTGAAATGAAATTTATTTTCTTTGCACATTTTTCCATTTAATTGTGCAAGAATCTGTCTATCCATCCATCCATCCATCCATCCATCCATCCATCCATCCATCCATTTTCTAGTCAGTTATCCAGGTTAGGGTCACAGTGGCAACAGGGCAAGCAGGGCAACCCATATGTCCTGGGAGTCAGCTGGGAGATGTAGTCCCTCCAGCATGTCTACCCCAGGGTCTCCTCCTAGTCGGTCATGCGTGAAATATCTCCAGGAACTGGAGGCTCGACGCTAAGGTACTCAGGTACTCTCAGATCGCTGAGCTCCTCACCCTATCACAAAGCATAAGGCCAGCCACCCTGCAGAGAAACCTCTTCTCAGCCTTTTGTATCCACAATTTCATTCTTTCGATTGCTACCCCAAGCTCATGAGGGTTGGCACAAATATCGACCAGTAAACTGAGGAATTTGCGTTGTGGCTCAGCTCTCTCTTCACCACCATGGTCCGATACAATTGCTGCATTAATGCAGTGGAGGCACCAAACGGACAATATCACCATCCTTCCTACCCTCATTGGTGAATAAGACCCCAATATACCTGAACTCTTCCACTCTGGGTAGCTGCTCACACCTCACATGGATGGAACAGGCCAAATACCTGTGAGAGGGTAAATAGCTGGTCCACTGTTTTGCAACCAGGATGGAATCCACATTGTTCCTTCTGAAACTGAGGTTCGACAATTGGCCACAGCCTCCTTTCCAACACCTTGGCATAGGCTTTCCCAGGCTAAGCAATGTACACAAATGGGAACCGCCACCTCTGTCTACAAATCCATGTTCACTGTTGCCAAAATCCATGCAACTTTAAAGAAACATGTCAACCATGATAGCCACACAATATCCAGGGCCTTCGGCATGAGAAGCTTTCTCACTACCCCCAGTGACCAGTGTGCCTATTGGGTTTAGGAGTTCCTCAAAGTGCTCCTTCCACCTTCCGACAATATCCCCAGTCGAGTTCAACATTTCCCCGCCCCTGGTGAGAAGAGCTTGGGCGATGTCCTGTCTTCCCCTCCTGAATAGCCGAATGGTTTTCTAGAACCTCTTTGAGGCCGCCCGATAGTCATCATACATAGCCTCTCCAAACTCCTCTCACATTTGTCTCTGACAATGCCAGAGTCACCCGTGCCAACCAGGCCAGGAAAACCTCCTTCTTCAGCTTGACAGCCTCTCTCACTGCCAGTGTCCTCCAGCGAGTGCTTGGGTTGCCACAATGAAAAGCACTGACCATCTTCTGGCCACAGCTCCTTGCAGCCACGTCCATAACACAAAGCATTCCCAGCAGACCCTCACTACACACATAGGTCTATCAGGCCTGTCTGGCAGCCTGCCCCACCATCTGATCCAACTCACCACCAGGTGGTGATCAGTTGACAGCTCAGCTCCCCTCTTCACACAAGTGTCCAGAACATATGGCCTCAGGTCTGATAAAACAACTACGAAGTCAATCATCAACCTTTGGCCCAAGGTACTCTAATACCATGTACGTTTATGATCCTCCTTGTGTTCGAACATGGTGTTTGTTATGGGCAATCTATGACATCCAACAACATACCGCTCAGGTTCAGATTGGGGAGGCCGTTCCTCACAATCACACCCCTCCTTGTATCCTAGTCTAGTCATTGCCATGGTGACCATTGAAGTTTCCCAGTAGGACCATGGAGTCAGCAGGTGGAGCCTTATCCAGAACGACACCCACTATCTCCAAGAAGGCCAACCTCTCGCACCAGCTCAGGCACCTTCCTCTAAGAGCTCTGAGAGCCACTTTCCATTGCCAAGGTCCACGACGCCTATTTCTGGATTCTTGTTTTGTTGATTTTAGCACTCATTGCTGTGGTGTTTCTACACTGCACTTCCCAGAGACCACTTGTCAATCAAACAGGGTGGCCAGTACTGTGACATCTTTTTCCTTGGATTTTCTGTTGATCAAGTTTGAGTTTCTGTAGGTGGCGTTCTTTTGTTTGTTTGTTTTGTTTGTTTTGGCGTTCTTCTGTTTAACCATGTCGAGTCGACAATCTAGCAGCACCAACTTGTTTTTCAAACTCTCCGCCACCCGGTGTCATCCACATTCAGTGCATTGGCTACGCCACTCAAGCCTACCGTAGATGCATCATTTCTTGTGCATGCATAGTTTTTGGTGGGAACGACGGGCCCGGCCGGCAGCAAGGGAAACTTGCATATAGAGAACCGCTTACTGAACACCTATACATTGAATGGCTATTGCTAAAAAAGGGTATTTATTAATATGACAATCTTGGTGAACAGGTTAGGCTTAGGCTAGGAACAGGTTTCCTCTAATTGGAAAGTTCAAACCAAATTTCATCTAAATTCAGTGTAGGATAGTGCCACTTTTGAGTGTTTCTTCATTCACACTGATGTTGCATGTACAGTAGGTCGTTGTAACTGACACAATATCATTGCAAGTGTGTTTTCTCCAAAATGTGCAGTTTAACTGAATGTTCAAGTGCGATAATTTACACACACATTCAAGCATGGAGTAAGTGACCCCACAAGTAATTACCATTTCATTCTTCATTGCATTTTCAATTCATTTCAATCAAAATATATCTGGAAACACTGTAACTGTATTGGCATTAGACTAATTATTCTTTAAAAACATGGATTACTGTAATCCCATTGCATGTAATCAGCTACTCCCCAAAACTGCACGTTGGTATGGAGCCTGGAAACAGGAAGTGCCTTCGTGTTTATTGGAGAATAATAAGCAATATAGTGTCACACTTCCTCACTTAGGTATGCGGCTCACTGAACACACATACATACACGCACACACACACACACACACACACACAATGGTCTGCTTTTCATTAGACAGCCCACCATGCTGCACATACATGCTAGACCTCGTTAACATGAATGTGGCTTCGGTGTACTGATGAATCACTATGATCGTCTCGTACCACATTCACCCAAAACACACACAACACCAATCCCTTCACCTCATTGCACCCTAACACACACACACACACACACACATACACAGCAGTGGGTTTTAATCTTGTGCCATCAGAAGCCATGTGCATGCAGGTTTTTATTTCCACTACACTTCTACTTCCTCCGCTCTGTTGAAGGTGTGTTAATCAGTGAAATCAGCTGGTTTAGTGATTGGTTGGAATGAAAACCTGCATACGCATGTCTCTCGATGGCACATGGTTGAGAGCATTTCCCTACAGCTACATCTCTGACATCTGTGGATGCAATTACACCTCCAGTTTGTTTTCTTTGGTTTGGAACCATAATGTTTGCTTTGTTGCATTTTTGCATTTGGTTTGTTAAGGTTCACCCAATTACAAGCGAACCAGGGTCTGTAAACAAAAGTCACATAGATTCACAAGTAGCTTGTTTCTTGGACAGAGTTTTGGTAACTTGTCGTCTCTCCAGGTAGGAGATTTTGGCAGCGGTGGGGGGTTTGATGTTGTTTCCTATACTTGGTTCGGATTACGTTCATTGTCTTAACAAACCGCATTGCAGTTCTCTTGTTAGAGACCTGCATTTTCAGGCGTCTCGGTGCGGTTATTTGATGCCACCCGAGTTCAAATGGCGTTGTTCTCACCTGGCCAAACAAACCCGACTAAATGAGGGAATACTCCAGAGCTCGAATAAACTGCTCCACACATTCTCGGCGTAAACAGGCCCTATGAGTTATTTGCAGAAGAATCAACAATGCTTCACCTCTCCACTTCTGCTCAGCTTTATTTTCCAGCTGCTAACTAACCTGCTCTGGCAATAGAAAGGGCGGCATTGCCA
>OOFE01011328.1:0-10807 GCA_900323365.1 Monocentris japonica
AAGCATGGTTTTTCCTGTAGTCTTTCAGAAGGTTGAAGAGGACTGGGAACCCGGAGCTGGTAGGGACTGGTAGGGACTGGTAGGGGCTGGTAGGGACTGGTAGGGACTGGTAGGGACTGGTAGGGGCTGGTAGGGACTGGTAGGGGGTACTGAGGCTGCTTTGACCTCTAAAGGTCCTTTAATATCCAGGGAAGAGTACTTGGTTTGTTAATGATTATTTATTCTAGCAGGAATTCCCTCCCAGACCCAACAGACTGTAATGCGCTGCTGGTCCTCCTCCTGTTCCCAGGTATCTGAGCTGCTGACCTCTGACCCCTCCTCCAGACCATAATTCAACTCCCTAATGAGATTTTATATTCCACACACAAGAGCTGGTCTGTGAGGACAAAGCCACAGTGAAGCATCTCATACAGTAGAGGCAGTAGAGAATACTAAGAAAGAGAGATACTGTACATCCTGGATGAAGATGTTGTTATTATTATCATCATCATCATCATCATCATTATTATTATTATGCCCTACGAAGCCAGACAGCAGTAAATACAAGTAGCGAAACTGAGAAAAATAGCTTTACAGTATCACTGGTATAGAAGGGAACTGTATACTACTACTATTATCATTACTACTACTACTACATAGCGAGAGCATGAACCAGTTCCTGGGTCAGATGCCAGGTGAGGCTGCTGACCTGCTGAGAAGGTGAGCTGTATTTGCTCCTCGATGATCTCGACAGCGATGAAGTCGTGTTTCTCGTTGAACCTGCCATTGTACAGCAGCAGGGCGTTCCTCTCTCTGGTGGCAAACCTGGGAAGAAAGGTCCCTTATTATTCCCTTTATTTAGTTTTAAATGTTCTTCATGGTGTTTTCAAATAAGTTCAACTGAATGAATGTGAAGACTAAGTCCTCACAATCCTGAACCCTGATTGGCCGACAGCAGCTCCTCCAATTCAAATGAGGAGTGGAGAGTGGTTCTATTAAGGCCCAATGTTAGCGAACTTTAATGACAGGAAGTGAGGGAGAAAATAGAAAATGGAGGAAAATAATGAACTGAGGAAGTCAGGAGAAACTGAGAGAGATAGAGGATGACAGCATCACAACCCGCGGGACTTGAACCCACGTCAATTAGGGGGAAATGGCACCGAGTGATACGCAAACTTGGCTGAGAGTTCAGATGGCATCTGGTACGAGGGCAGCTCACCAGGAAACCAGGACCGACCAAACAAAATACCTGCAGAGCTCCAGCACAATGCATCACTTCCTGATTTCTTTTTCTTTTCCTTTTCCAGAGAATGTTGGTTGATAATAAGCAGACAGACTAACCTGTCATCGACCAAACCTAAAGCTGAAAACCAGGTTTCAGCAGATCCACTCACTCCTGCATTCAAACTAAATTCACCTGCTAAAAGTTGATGTTGACATTTGTTGTACATTTTCCTTTCCATTCATCCAGATAGAATAAAGTCCTAGACTTACATACCCATACCCATACCCAATAGTAAGGAGATCAAGGGTCAAAGCCACAACACCCAGACAATAACAATAATCAATAATTGGATTAGTCCTTAGAATAACCATGTAACATGCTAGAGAAATAACAGGTAGCTAGGAGGGGGTTTGCATATTGTGTAATTGCAGTTTTTATACAAAAGCTACAAAGAAAAGCTTCAAATAGACCAAGATGAATTAGAAAGGAAAATACCCATCGTGGGTAATTCCTTTCTTGCTACATTGCAACACCACAGGCCATGCAATCCTCTGGATCAAAGCACAGTAAGGACGAATGGATTCGGCTCCATCAGAAGAAAACTGGAGGGGATGCAGGCTGATTGCCACATCCTGTGGGTGGTCAGGTGGGGGAGGGACCTGTTTCTCTTGCTGAGTCAACAGTTGTTCGATAAAAAGTGGGTGTCACACACATGGCAGTCTGCCTCGACATGCCTGGCTGACGGGACAAAGGCCTCTAACTAGCTGGGGTGTTTTACTATGGATACCACATTCCTGCATGTTACAAAGAGTGACTGTATCGGAAGTCTGATGTCATCTCTGATCTTATTGTTTGGGTGTGAACAGATAAGTAACCCTTAGCATCAGATGTTAGATGAACTGGAGCACAGCAGGAACAGACATGGGTATTCTCACATGATACAAGCAGGTTCCCTCCTATACTTCAGTCACTCTGTAGAAGTAATAATTTAGGTGAAGTCACGCTATATAGAAAGCAACAGATTGAATCACATGTTTTTCTTCCTTGCCTCCCTGCAGTGCAACACTGCCGGGCCAGTTTGAGGCTCAGTGCCTTGCTCAAAGGCACTCTGGTGTTGAGACATATATATTGTATCCCTAGCGTCAGCAGCACCCTCCTCTCATCAACAACCTGCCGACTACCAGTCATCTAGCTTTTTATTTGCACAATAGAGACAGACGACTAATAAATGTACGTCCTTTATGACATTTGGGTGGCAGATATCTAAATGATAGTGGTCCTCAAACCCAGTCCTCGTGGTCCAGAGTACTTCTGGTTTTCTAGTCCAGGTAGTTTTCATCTAGCTGTTGAACCAGGGACTGGTTTAGACTGGTTTAGACCTGGACACCAGGTCAATGCAGTTAACTAGCTGGTAGGATAGAAACCAGTAGGACTCTGGACCCTGAGGACCACGTTGAGGACCACTGGTGTAGGGTTCTGGTTAGCGCTTACTTGATTGAAACCGTGAAGTGGAATCTCTGCCGTAGACCTTTGAAGGTGATGAAGGACTGGCCTGGGAAGCTGCGGGTGGTCATCCCACAGTACGGCTTCTGGTACTCCCCTGGGGGGCAGTGGCACATGAAGCCCCCCACCAGCAGGTCCACACACTTCGCTCCGTTCTTACAAACCCCTGGGACGCAGCGGCCAGAGTGGGAGTTCACTTCACAGTGCTCTCCTGGATAGGTAGAACAACATCGGAGTTAAGATGATGCTCTTTTCCAGACAGACCTGCAGGTAGAGAGGCTCAGCATAACATGACTATAACATGGCTGTTTCTGGGATTGAACCTGTGACCTTTTGGTTATAGAATGGTCTCTCTAACCACAAAGCCAATTAAGCTAATCAATAGTGATGTACAATGAGTGAGCAGATGGGGGGACGTTAGCGTCTTGCTCAAAACCACTTGGGCAGGATATGTGGCAACTGACTGACACATTGGGCATCAAACCTATGACCTTTGGGTTACAGGACACCCATTAAACCACCGAAGCAATCATCTCTTTGCCTACCACTCTCTTAAAATGTCACATTATCTATCCTAACATGCCAAATCAGAAGAACAATATCAAATAAGAATCACAGTGTTATTGCTAATCATATGTATTAATACGGACAGTGTCCTCATCGGAGCTTGTGTGTCTTTTCTGCCCCGTCGACTCTGAGCCTAGACCATAGAAATGGATGGACACAGCGAACGGACGCTATGTGAAATCACCTTGTTTGTTTCCAGTGAGGTGTGCTCAGTGATTTTCACGTTTCCTGGTTGCCATTTTGCTGACCTCTGCCCATACAGTCTGTTGACTGCTAGCAGCTGTCAGTAGTTGTTTTTTTAAATGTAAAAATTTGAAAATCAAACTCTAATTCACCAGATTGGATTGAACTCACCATCATGTGGTGGTAATGTTCAAAAACAAATCGTGGTAGTATCGTGGGATTTCAGAATAAAAGATCCCTCTGGGAGTCTGTGTGCCAGCCAGTATGGTACATGACTGTACCTTATATAGCCACGCGAGTCACCAGCCTCTTCCCAAGCCAAGCAACTATTCGCTAGCTTGTATACTGGCATTAAACAAACTTGTTGTTAGCCAGCAAGCTAACCCCATCTAACATCACTGCAAAGGCAATTCTGCATTTTTTTATCATATCTGTGAATGTCCTCTTCAATCATCTTGTTTTGATGCCAAGATAAAGCCCATGCACCTAACAAGCTAGTTAGCTGGCTGCCTAGCATCTCTACTGCTAGCTTGCTAGCTAACTTAATTCAATTAAAGTTAGACTGTGCATACCGACAATCGCAATGAGAAAATGTATGTAATCTAGTTCCTGACTATGGTTCCTAACCATAAAAATGGTCTGAACCATAAAAATGTGTGTCACTGAAAAATGTGTGTCCTCTGGTCATCACTTAGATGACCAGAGGACTTTCTTCTTCCCAGGAAAGATGATGACAGACATTTTTTTCACGACTGCCAGCCCTTCAAGCTTGTCTGAATGAACTCAGGGGGAGGGAAGGAGGGCGGAGCCTGAACCCCACTTCCTTTACACCAACATGTCAAAACACAGTCGGTTGTGAGCGTGATGCTCAGTGACCCGAACTGGGTTGGTCTGGGTTGGAACCAAGCAGGTCGTGGTGTACTGACAGCAGGACAATGATGCATCAGTGGCCACGCCACCGACCTGCTGGTCTGTAAAATACCTGTCACAACTCAACGCTGGATCCATGTTGGAGACATTTTGGTAATAAATTCATTTATCACTATTTCAGAAGCACAGATTCATTTTTTAACATTTGTCCATCTTTGGTGCTAAGCGCTCATTCAGACGATGTCCTGCCTCGTTACGGTGATGACAGTCCTTTAAATCAGACACTGATCTAAGAAGTGATGACAACATTTTCATCTGAACATCAGACAGTTAAAGTCACAAAATCTTGGCAAGATGATTAGATGATTAAAGGTCCATAACACAATTAGACTCTCCATTGGAAGAAATGCAAAAGGAATTCTTTCAGGTGCAGTACCTGCTATTGCAAGGTGACCTTTGACCTTTCAGTCACGGGATGGCCTCTCTAACCTTTAACCCCCCCTATTCAATAGTGGGAATAGCAGAATCACTGGTATGTAATCTAGTTCTGAGATTTGTGCAGAGTTCATTTGGTACCGTGAGGATTAAGACATAATCTAGCTAGCTAAAGTTAATCTTGAAATCACTGTTGGGCTTTTGGACTTTCGATGTTACAGAAAGAAAGGATGAAATTAAACACGAGAGACAGGGAGAGACAAGTTTCCCATACTGAAAGCTGCAACCCTTACAATGCCATGCATTCCAAAGAGACTGGGAAGCCATTACATCCTGTGCATACAGTGTCTAATGTCGTAAATTACCACGACAAGATCTGGATGAGGAGAACACCTAGTGATTTCACGTAGCACAGAATTCCAGGGTTAAAGACCAGGATAAAGACCTAACTGACTGGAAGATGGATAATCTCCAGTTCGGACAGAATTAGGAGGAGATCTTTTTTCCTGAAAGTGTTGGAAACCTGAGAAAGGGACTGTCAGTTTAGCCTTCAACACCTTCTGTTATGACTTGAGTTTCCTGAGCAACGCAAAGAGCCTTCAAAGGCCACAGGGCCATGGTGTGATGAGGTAATAGCCCTGTCAGGAATCCTGCCTCTGCCTCCAGGCCTCCACTTTAATGAGGCTAGAAGGATCAAGTACTGGGTAGAGATGATCGGACTTCATGCCAAAACACAAGACTCCCATTACGGAGAACAGCCTCACCTGATTTTCATTGTTCAACATTTCAATTAAAAAAATGATTATTCTCTTAAATGTTACTACTTTGTAAGCAATCATTTCTCAGACAAGGTGTTTTTGAAGTGGTAGATATTTCATTTTGGAGCCAAACTCTTCAGCTCAATATGAAGTATAAGCAGTGAGATATCCATCAAAACAAATGAAGTCCTTCTAGGTCTACATGTTCTACATTCAAGTTGGATAGGGACCACTTCGAAGCAAGGAGGGGTCGAGTGGTAAAGAGGGATGTTAAGTGTGGCAAAACATAAATATAATAGAAGGAATAATAGAGGAATAAAGAGACAGAGAGAGAAGATAGAAGGATGAATAAGGAATAAAAACAGTATCAGTATCTTATAATGCTTCCGGAGTATCTGTCTATCCATCTGCTGATGTGTTCCTCCGTCCACTCACCAGTGAAGTTCTCCAGACACTCACAACTGTACCCTCCTTCCCTGCTAAGGCACTTTGCGTTGTTGTGGCAGGGTGAGGAGTAGCACAGATCAATCTCTGTTTCACAGTAGTCGCCGGTGAAGCCCGCTGGGCAGCGGCACCTCAGTCCGGCCACGGGGTGGATAGGCCTGAACAGCACCGTGTTCGACGCCACAAATGGCGCCGTGCTGTCGAACCTCAGCACTGACACGCACTTCATGTAATTCTCACAAGGCTCTCGGAGGCAGATGTTATCGTCGAAGGGAAGCACGCGCTGGTTGGACACGAGGGCGAGCAGCGTCCGATTCAGGTAGATCTGCTCCTGCAGAACCTCGGACGGGAAAAAGCGCTCAGCGCCGTTGGAGGGGCCTCCGAAACCTTGCAGCTCGTTAGGGTTTGGTGACCCGGGGGGCTGCAGGGCCGAGAAAGTGACGTTGAGGATGCTTCCCTCAACATGAGTGTCGTTCTGGATGTTGAAGACAAAGACGCCGTCGCGGGTGGTGGAGAGGATGGCGGCCACACCGTCCATGAAGAGGGAAAGCAGCGGGGACAGGAAGCGCTCCTGTGACATATTTTCCAGGCGGACTGTGATGCTGTTGGTCAGCATATCGTCAGTGATGATGGTGACTCGCAAGGTGCAGAGAGCCATGACGTGGTGAACGCCATCTGGGAAGGGAAGAGTAGTTAGTTTAGTATATCTACTTGTAACTGATACCAACACATCCACAGTTTACAGTTTATTTTACTTTAGTATTTCATATTTTTATTTTAGTATTTTAGTTTACAGTAATCCAGAGTTACTTACAATGACTGCAATAGTAGAATAGCTTAAATTCTTATATCACCAAAGATTATAAGGAACCAAAAAGCAGGAATGCAGTTCAAGGCCTTAATAAAGTACCTACCTACCCTTAGTGCTTTTACTACATTATAGAAGAAATAGTGCCAGGAAAAGTAGGGTCAGTAGGGTCGGTAGGGTCAGTAGGGTCAAAGCCATGGGGGTGTGATATCAGAAGTATTGCTGTGAATGAACAGTACAGGGTCAAAGCCACAGTGCCTAAACGGTAAAAGGGTTTGGGGTCATGGTTTCCACTCTGTTACTCTGTCCTGTCACATACTGTCAACTGGGCCAGACACAACAACACATCGCTCGAATAGAAACACATTGAGGAACCAGAGCTGACCTGGGTTTCCCTGGGTCGGGTCAATGACTCAAACTGATTAGTTCAAATAACATCACTGGTGAATCAGACCATTTCATACATTCCTTAATGTTCCTTTATAGAGTGTATATAGAGCACATTCATACATAGACACACACACACAAAGGCTGAGCCTCCAGTAGCAGCTGGTCATACAGATAAAGGATCTGGAACAAAAGAGCTTTTCTGTGCTCACGTCTTTGACATTCACCATAATTACACCAAACGTGAACTTGGCGAAGTATTCAGTCAACCTAAGAGATGACCATTCGTCCTCAGGCTTTCTGTTCCTCACAGCTGGGCAGTTCTTCTCTGTACTTACATGTAGCTTCGTGTCTAAAACATCCCTGTCTTTTAAAACTCCTTAAACAAGCTGCATGAAAATCACTGTAATAACAGAAAACTATCACATAGTTACAGGAGCGCCATATTTCCTCTAAGGTATATTAGCATGATTTGGTGGGTTTAGTCCTCACCAGTTTTCCTCACCGGTTTCTTCAGATAATTCCACATCATTTTGTGGGAAAACATTTCAATTAATGCAACAGTGGCCAAATCCAGACACTCTTTTATATCAAATTTGATTTTTAGCTTCTCAAATACATATGACTTCATGTAACTTTCCATTTGGCAGGAAACTGCATCAAGTGTATCTATCTTTGGTCACTGTTACACTAATTGGAAAGCAGCTTGTTAGCATAACTAGCATTCATCACTAAAACCAATTGATCAGCAAGTTAGCTTAAAAGAACTAGCTTGTGTTGTGGTATAGTTGTATGCTTCTGTTTTCACTCATTGTTTAACTTTTACTCAAATGTGCAGTAATTCAGGTTTTCATGCCTCAGAGCACAAAATGGCTATGATATATCAGGAGGTGGTGATCAATACCAATACTTACAAAACTAAGCTAGCAGGCATGTGAAGTGTTTCTCAGAACTGGTTCCAGAGTAACTGGAGCAGTTGAACTAACCCTAACTAACCCTAGCCCAGTTCATTTAACTGTCAGTAGACCCTTTAACCATACTATGTAGTCAGTTCCCATCATTAAGACAAGCCAAAGATCAGCAGGTCCGAGTGCATCACACCCCAAGTCGTCAGTCGTCTTTGTGAGGGTTAAAGATGTCAGCTAGATCTCACTCTAAAGTTTTTAGACATTTAGGTTATGCTCCTTTCCAGAGCATTCAGTATCCTGATTAAAGTGGAAATCTGTGAGCTTGTTTTTTATTTTCTCTCCATCTTTGGCACTTGGTGCTCATTGTTGTGGTGTTTCTGCACTACACTTTCCAGAGATCACTTTCTGTAGGTGGCTCTCTTTTCTTTGTCTGTTCAGCCATGGTGGCTATCACTGCTCATGCTAACTACCCAGTTCTTCTTCTGTTGAAACATAAAACGCATCACTTCCTGTCTCCAGAGAATTTCTCCCAGGAAAGACCTACCTGACACCAGGTGTTGAGAACAGCAGAAGGAAAAGCTTCATGACCTGGTAGAGGTTGATCACTGTTGACTCACGTTGATTGAACCTGTGACCTTTATGTTATGGGACGGTCTCTTCAGACCTCCCTGCCGCCCTAAGGACCTCTGTGATTTGAGGAGCCCCTCCAACATCTAGAGCCTCAAATTCTCCCCACCGAGACCATTGCTGGTGTCTGACCTGAATAGTGTCTTGCTGCTTGGCAGCTGTTCAGTGTCCTGCCACAGCACAATGAATTGTGGGAAGGAGAGCAGTCACTGTGCCAGTCTTCCTTCTCAGCATGAACACTGGGCCCAGAGCAGCGCTACGCGGGCCTTTTCCCAGCCTGTCAAACAGACAACTGTCAACCTTTCTTCCAAAACAAGCTGAATGGCATGACTGTAAATGAAGGTGGAGCCCAGGTCTTTGAGCTGGCTGAGGCATTGACAGGGCTGTTCCAGTCCAATGGTGTTGATATGAAGACATTTCCTTTGCAATAAGACTTATTTAGTGTTATTAATGGATTATCAGACTGAAGGTAACTACCAGGCACACATCCAGTGTCTGTCAGCACTCAAGTGATTATGTGGAAAGCAACCTGTATCTTCAAGAGAGGTTTCACACCTTGAATACAGTCAAGGGGAGCTCAAGGTTCAGCTACACTTTAGACATTCAGCAGGATCTGAGTCATTACTGTCTATCAGCACTGTCTGTCTGTCTGTCTGTCTGGGTCAAATCCTACTTGGTATATCTGTATGTAGACACTACATTTTCACTGAGAGATATAGTCAGATCGAGTTATAATGTAGTGAAAGAAGTCTGCACCGTACTCTTAACAGTACTACGTGTCCTGGTCTTGAGAAACTACACAACAAGTTTATGATCAGGACCACAAAAAACAGGAAAACCGTATATCCCATATAGGAATGGGAGCTGCACCCTTTGTCAAGTGTCCATTGGTGATTAAAGCCCTCAGCTGTAAAAATGTCCCTACTAGAGACCATGTAGACCCAGGAGCTCAGCTGAACTGGTGTGAGGGATCTAGATCTGAGAGATCCTTCAGGGAAAAAGGGATCATCAGATCAGCGAGGGACGAGAGGATGACCCCACAAGAAAAGAAGGGGAAAGAGGAGGAAAAAGCTGAAAACTGGAATTTAAAGCAACTAAAGAATCGTGGAGCTACAAGCTCCTTTCCTTTCCTACCCGCCTATTGATGTTCAACAGGGTTGGTGGCTCTGAGCAGCAGTATGGATGCTGAGTTGGAACATGGGCTGGCTCATAGTGAGTCTGCTATTTAACCGTATAAGCATTCAACAAGACAAAACAGTAAGTTTAAACAATATTGCTTTTGATACCTCGATATGTGGTTTGAACATGGAGGCTTTCTGGACGACAACCAAGAAATATTCAGACGCTGTGGAATGGAGACATACCATTACAACAAATGACTGGGTTCACGCTGTAATTTCACAGTTAGGCATCGGAGCATGTGAATCATGAGTGTTCTGAAAAGAAATGCCAGTGATAAATGATGATATATTTGGGAATTTCCAAGAAACTGCACAGCAAATGTGGGACTTCCAGAGTCAGCAATTTATTCCTCAGCTGTGTATCTGCTGCTGCTAAAATGACAATAATTATTACCGTCTGGAGTGAGAAGAATGTGCTGGAGAGACAAATGGCCTGACTTCTATTACAACTTCATATTCTTGAGATATACACTCACCGGCCACTTTATTAGGTACACCTGTTCAATTGCTTGTTAACACAAATAGCTCATCAGCCAATCACATGGCCACAACTCAATGCATTTAGGCATGTAGACGTGGTCGAGACAACTTGCTGAAGTCCAAACCGAGCATCAGAATGGGGAAGAAAGGGGATTTAAGTGACTTTGAACGTGGCATGGTTGGTGGTGCCAGACGGGCTGGTCTGAGTATTTCAGAAACTGCTGATCTACTGGGATTCTCACGCACAACCATCTCTAGGGTTTAGAGAAAATGGTCTGAAAAACAGAAAAAATCCAGTGAGCGGCAGATGTGTGGACGAAAATGCCAGAGGAGAATGGGCAGACTGGTTCAAGATGATAGAAAGGCAACAGTAACTCAAATAACCACTCGTTACAACCAAGGTATGCAGAATACCATCTCTGAACGCACAACACGTCGAACCTTGAAGCAGA
>OOFE01011331.1:0-11838 GCA_900323365.1 Monocentris japonica
TTATGTTACTGTAAAGACAAGGTGTGTGTGTGTGTGTACAATACAACAGTGTGCGCTGGAGCAAGAAAAGATACTAGAACCTTCTTATCTGCACCGCTCATGTTTGTCTTTGTGTGTGATCAGGTCAGTGGCTGCACTGCTGTGACCAGCTAATGAAGATGGAGGTCGTATCTCCACGGAAACCACCACTCTTCCTCACCAAGCAGGCCGACTCTGTTTACAACGACCTCAGTGAGTAGAGGACTTGAATTGAGTGGTTGAAGTGAGTTAAAAAGACTGTGGTAGTTTGCTAATTGGCTGTGTGATGCAATATATTTTACAAGATTGGTATTTATTTTTCGAGAAATACTTTTTCGAAAGCTCAAAAATCCAAATTAGCGGCTCCAATGAAATATTAACTGCACAATAGTTCCAGTTTCAATGACGCACTTTTACATGAAAATTGGAATGTGTGCAAATGTGCATCATTGTGGTATTTTGAAGACATTTTCATTGTATTTTAGTAATGCAGCTCACAGGTTCATGCTACCTTGATATCTGAGGGGTTCAGATTACTCGACTGTATTTAAGGTTGTGAAAAGAAAACTGTTTTTAAATGGATATATGATTTGACATTCACCTAATTTTGGATGTTGCTGTTTTATTGTTTTACAGTATCTGTAAATGGAGGGTGACGTATTGATTTTAATTAGTATTTCTTTATTTTGATTTATTCTCAGGTATAAATTCTCCTGGTAAGTTTGAGAGCATCACAGACATTATCCACAGCAAGATTGAAGAGACAGATGGCCGCTTTCTTATTGGTCAGGAAGAAGAGAAGGAGGCGCCTAATTGGTCCACTCTGTTTGACGGGTCCCATTCAATGATAGTCCAGAAGAGTGTGCTGTCACCGTGCAAAAGCTCCACCCCTTGCTCTAGCCCTAACCACAATACAAGCTCTGTATCAATGAACAACAAGAAACGGCGTGCCCCTCCCCCTCCCTCCGACAGACAGCCTTATGCCCCTCCCACCCGTCCAGCTAGACCTCCCCTCCCTTCGCCTGTCCATCTTCCTCCTCTCTCACACCAGGAGAAAGAGAACTCCGGCACTTGCACTTCGCGTCCGGCCGTAAGGTCCAAAACCGGCAGGCCATCTTTGGATGCCAAATTCTCTGCCATTATCCAGCAGCTTCAGAGGAACAATACTGGAGCAGCGGGGGGGCTCAGCCGAAAAAATGCTCCACTGGGGCACCTCGATGTACAACCGTCTCAGCCCACTCTCCAGGAGCTGGACTACCAGAACCACCACACCCAGACCCCTGAGGCCCGACATGGCTACTTTAGACCAGGGCATGGTCTTGGTCCAGTCCCTGCCCCCAGGAGCAAACTGAGGAAGTCCTTCAGAGAGAAGATCAACCCCAAAGCCTGGTGATTTAGACCTTGGAACCCCTGAGTGTCTAGCTTTAACCCGCTAAACCTGCTTGACCACTAATACAAATAATGTTGCCAAGAACTTATTTCAAGGTTCTTGACTGACTGGTTGTCTCCATTTATCGAACTTCTTCATGAGCAGCTAATCCATAGATGATGTGAGAGCTATACATTTGCTTAGAGCACCACCACCATTATCAATCGCACTGAAATGGAAAGGCTCATTTCTCAGCTCTGACATGGAACTAAGAAAGTGCCTTTGCAGACATACTCAAATTGGAATTGATCCACAGGTTGACAAGTCATTCCTTTTCCAACTATTGCCTTATTCCACTTACTGTGACTACTTCATGACCACTATAGTTGATTTTTCAGGAACAGGATTTTAGGAGTAATACTGAGCACTAATGTGACTTGTCCATTTCCCAGAGGTGTTAATAATAGAGTGACCTTGGGTTTTCAGTGGCTACACCATATGCCCAAAGTAATTGAGCACTGCAGTTCATAAATGCTATTAACATGATTGAATGAATGAATATGGAGTCTTTGGAGTAGCTCAAATAATGAATGTGCTTGTGTCTGTGTTGGACAAATCATAACACTGCTAACCACTAGATATTTCAATCACTTGCTGAAGAGTGGTCTTCATAATTACACTGAGTGGACAAAACATTAGGTCCACCTGCTCTCTCCATGAACTAGCCTGACCATGTAAACCACAATGAAAGCTAAAATCCCATTTTTATTTCACCCTCTGTATCCTATTCAGTCATGAGGATGTAGATGGGGAGGAGATGGATTAAAGAAGGATTTTGTTTAAGCCTTGGAAGAACAGAGGAATGGATTGTACAAAAGAGGCAGCTCAATATTTGCAGTGTGTTCCTAATGGTTTGTGCGCTCAGTGTGTATTACTAGTACATCATGTTCAGACCAGTCACTTGAGTATAGTGGTATGTATCTATAAAAAGAATTGGGTTAATGGTAGAATATCATTAGGTTGCAGGCTCAAGATTGTCTCAGCAGCAGTTAAAACATTGACTGATTAATAGACGTTACAGCTCGGGCTGCATGATTATGGCTAAAATGATCTTCCTAAATATTTTCCTGGTCTTGAGATGACTATTACTTATCAAGATTATTCGCCCCATTGATTTGGGCAACACAGTTATTGTATTGCACTTTCTTTCTTACATCAACATCTTGGATATTTTCCATCACAGCGGGCATTCAAAAGGAAATCAAATTATGGTTCAATATTGCTGACTCATACAGTTAATTGTGAAAGCTAAAATTGCTATATATGATTATACACAATTAACTGTGCAGCCCTTTTTACAACTGTTTTAATGTAACTGCGGTCGGCTAGATTGTCTCTGAGGACATATTGTGAAACTCTCTGAACATGGCGCAGGAGGAAGAAGAAATGTGATCCAACGAAACCTGCCAATGAGTAAAACAAGTAGAACACCCTAATGAGTAAACAAGGACTGAATGCTTTCCGTTTGATCAAGGCAGAACTAATGCACGATATGCTGTAGTTGGAGCCAATTTTCTATCCATTTACTACATTTAATTTAAAAATCTTTTGAGTGCCTGTAGCAAAACTGATATTGTTATAACTGCCAGATAATGTAAAATTGGGTTGCAAATCCTAATAGCAGCTGTTAATGTAATAAATTCCCAAATGATGTAATAGCATCAGATTATTATATTAACCAGAGATTATCACTTCACATATTTTTAACTGATGTAATAATGATAATAAATGTGATAACTCAATGTTACTATTACATTATCAGTTAAAAATTACACTTATGAAATAATCATCACCAGTTAATGTAATGTGATGCTCTTCCCTGGATTTATTCCATTTATATGCTTTACTACATTTTCAACCCATATAGACATTTTATTACATCGTGACAAGTTATTGCATTATCTGACAGTCGTTACATTATCATTTGCTACAATGCCTTTTCATTTTATAATGTGCAGAACAGCAGTAACAGTTTTTAAGGAAATATTTTCAGTTGTCATTTTTTTTTTTTGTATTTTTAATCAAATTAAATGTGAAATGTAATTCCTTGGTAGCTAAAATACTGTCGTAATGTCTTTATGTCCCTTTTATAGCATATGAATGATTTAGACTTTTAATGCCAGTGAGTTTATGTAGTAGTATGTTGTTGTATATTAATCCTGACCAAGTAGAGTGCAATTTTGTACAGTACAAAAATACTGTAGTTATTTTTGTTTCGTAACAAGTGCAATTCTCTAACTCTCGATTCACTTTTGTCTTGGAAGCTAACTGTATTTTTTTTTTATTGCTGATCTGCAATAAAACGCCCTACATTCTACCCGGGTGAGCCTGCTTTATTTTCGCTGAGCTTGGAAGTATTACTGAATATTTTTCATGGTAAAGGTTTACCAGGGGGTGGCAATAAAAGTCAAAGCATAGCTTTTATTGCAGCCCAACACACATCCCATAGAGATACATGCACTGGCAGATTTTCTACTGCAGCAAACATTGGAGAGGCTTCTCTGGCTTTCAGCCCAGAAGTAGCCTGTTGTGAAGATTAGGGCAAGGTGGAATCTCATCCAGATAATAGTATTACAATAAAAAAAAAGCCCATTCACACTGCATTTCATCCTCAGAGAGAAGAACACTACATTAACTGTGATGCCAGGATGGTTTTGTTCAGAAATTAAATCTTCACATTAAGGTTGTAGTTGATTTTTTTTTCCTGTGTACAGAATCAACCAAAATCAAAATGAAATGCTCAATAGATGAAATAGTGTTGTTTGATATTTGACTTAATACAACCTTAGCCATTAACCTGCAGCACAACAAAAAAATAAAGGAAACATGTAGATAGTAAAATATTTTAATTAAATATACAGGAGGTCGTATCATACAAAATGTCTTCTTTATTCTTTTTTTCTTGCTCGCCAGCTGGGTGATTGGTAAACAGATGGCTATTGTATCAAAAACACTTGAAGGATGCACATAATGGAAACGTGGAAAAAAAAAAGTGAAACGACAACAAATAAAATGATAGTGTCCTAATTCTTAAATTGTAGTGTTTGCTTAAATCTAAGATGATCACGGTGACCTTGAAACCGAGCAAACAAGGACACAGCTAGATTGTGTAACGGACTTTTTATACTATTTACAGATTATGACACAGTTTATATGATAGCAACCACACAGTACTATCTACAGTGCTATTTACACAGAAAATAAGACAGGAGAGAGGACTGCCATGGAATTGATCCCGAATGAATGTTCTGTACAGGAAGGCGTGCCAGCACTAACAATGCTGAAGCCAGTTTTACCTACACACAGTAATGTACAGTACTTAATCGGAAATGAATGTTGAATCTTAAAAGTATCCTGTAAAAGTTTACACATACTAATATACAACGGGTTTTTTTGTTTTGTTTTTTTAAACATCAGACATGTTGACTGTGTATTTTGACTGTCCCGGACTGCCATTAACAGCAGTTATAGTGGTTGTAAAAGCCAGAGCAGGTGTTGTCTTCCCACCTGAGGCGATGGAGCGCAGAAGGCATATTTTATGGAGCCTGGTACCTTTTTTATCACTGCTAGAAAACACCACACCCTCCCGGGGATGACAGACACCAGACCTGGGTCAATGTCAAGTATTTGTAAATCTTTTCAAGTATTCTACGACTGAATGCCTGACACAACTAAGAGTGTATAGTTTTATAAGCACAAATACTGACCATTAGGTAAAAGCAAAAAATTCGAAAAGACTTACAATACTATTCCCTCCCCGAAGTCTGGCGTCTGATAGCCTACTGTGCTATAGTTTGTCTATGTCTGTGAGCCGCATTACAGACAAGAGTGACAGTAATATTGATATTCCTACCCTGCTACAGAAGATAAACCTTAACAATTGTAGTGCTAACTCTAATCCAAGACTGTGAAAGGCACAGATATTTGCAAAGCAGTAAAAACCTAACTGACAACATTCCTATCCAATCATACAGTGAGTCTTTTCAGCTTTTTGAATAATGGAGTCTGTTAGCTTAAAAAAAAAAAAAAAAAAAAAAAGAGCTTTTCAAGTCAAGAACAAAAAGAAGAAATGCTGATTTCTTGTGGTGAGCATTCCACAGCATAAGGCTGCTTCATTACGCTGGTCAGAAAGACAAAAACAAAAACAAGCTGCTACAGCCTACTAATTACAAGGGGTTGGGGTCAATTTTACTTTCACTTCAGAAAGTGAAAGTAAAATTAAAACGGTATTTCATTAACTAAAAAAAAAGAAACATTCATTTGTGATTTGTCAACAGATTGAACATGGTACCCACGTTGTAACTGAACTGAAAAAAATCCTGAATAAAACCTGAATTGACTGAGTTGAAAGGTAGTCTACAGTACATTACCGTCAACCAAGCACCTCAGAATGTTATGATTAAGTGAGTATTTATGGTATGCAGCACCGCAGTGTGTGTTAATGTCCATTCCAAGAGATCCAGGTGGATTTACTGTAGCAAAAACAGGCAACAGCTTTCAGCGTGGAGACATGTAAACAGACACAACCACCACTGGCTGAATGAAGTGTAATAATGCACTAAACAGCTGTTAGACGTCATTTGCTGTTGGACTTCGTTTAAAGGATTTCATTTATGTTGTCATGTTACTTTTAGTGTTTTTCAGCAACAAAGTTTAGCCCTCAGACAGTAAACAAATGGCTTTTCTCTGTTGCCCTTCACTTGTACAGAGCAACAACCTGACTCATGGTGACTGAGAGCGGCAAACTTTGTGAGCACATACACGTCAGCATTGTGCAAATAAGGATACAACAAGATAAAATATACAGTAAGTGGTGATAAAAAAAAACAGAACAGTGCAAAGTATATAAACAAATGGATGAACAAAAGAAATGAGAAAATGGAATTTTTAGTCTGCCTGACCGGTGAGTTCATCAGTCTGTCATCTGCCAAAGTTTTATCATCAGTGTTATCATTCTGACTGAGCCACTATCCCAGAGTAAGAGAGAGAGAAAGAGAGAGACAGGACGCAAAAGTGTCTGGGGGGAGAGAGAGGGAGGACAAAAGAGGGAGGGAGGGGGAGAGGGAGAAAATAAAGCACATCTCCTTGCCTCCTCCATCTCTCTCTTACAGTCTGGTGCTGGGGTGTACAGAGGACAGCTGAGGTGGTGGAAGGGTGGAGAGGGGATACAGGTGGTGGAGCAGGTCCCCGTACAGTGCTGCCCCTCCTGGGTGCCTGTAGAAGTGGTGTGGGCTGGGGCCTGTGGCCATCAGCTGCCTGTGGAGCATCATGGAGTGGAAGGCTAACGGTGGCACAAGGGGAGACACTGCAGTCTGGCTCTTCAGATACTGCAGACCTGGATGTTGCTGGATCCCATCCTGTGGCCTTGCTGAGACCAGGGTGCCGGGAGGGTACATGCCCGGATAGAAGGACACCGCATGGTGTGGAGGATAGGCGGTTGTGGGGTGGCCCTCGGGGAGATGGTTGTTGAGGTGAACGGCGTGGGCTGGCTCGGCCAGTTTCAGCTCTTCTGGGTCGCTGCGTCTGATTGGACCGGCAGGGTGCATCGGCGTCACCACACGGACTTTCCTATCTGGGATGCCCTCGTTCTCGGGTTCCCCTAGGCTCCGCTTACTGGGTCGAATGGGGCTGGCCAGGGATATATCGGGGGACGGTTTGGGGCTTGGGAATGGATGGGAAGATTCCTGTGGGCTCTGTTTGGGGGGTGAGATGGTCATAGGAGGGACTCGACACGCCTTGGGGTGGGAATCCAAACCCTGGTGCATAATAGGGTATGGGAGGCTGCAGAAGGAGGGCTTGGAGAAGGAGGACACCCTCTGAGAGAGAGGTTTAGAAATAGTGAAGTCTCTGGGCTCATCTTCTGTCTCTCTACTATCTCCATGTGTTTGAGTCCTGTCACTGTAGTGAGTTCTGTAGGCCAAGCCCTCTCGCTCCAGGTTGCCACAAACAAAGCCCTGGCTGCCTTCATTGTCCTTGATGTAATGCCCTCTCCTCTCTCCGTTGGGGAAGCCAGCCATTCTCTCCTGGCTCAGGCAGTTCTCAGTCTGCCTGTAAAGACTGTGGAGGTGCGGGGAAGAGTAGCAGTCGCCTGGGTAGCTCTGGGGCTGGGCAGGGGGGCCTTGGAGGAGTTTCTCCCCAGCATTCTCAAGTCCATCCTGGTCTTGGGTTCGGGGGAGGTAGGGCTGCCATGGTGGATTGACTTTGGGCTGGAGGTGGTGGCTTGTCCGGCAGCCATAGGTCTCTGAAAGCTCCCCAAGAGGGCTCCTCTCTGACAGGCCACTGGTGGCTTGTTGGGCAGGCTTGCTGCTCTGGGCATGATGGATGACTGATGGCCTGAAGACAGGCCCTACCTCTGGGCTGCTGTCTGTCACACACCCCTGCCTCTGTCCTACCCCTTCCTCCTCACCCTTCCTCCTCTCCCTCTCCCTTTCAGCCACTGATATAGCAGGGAGAGAAGGAGGAACTGGGGGAGGTGGAGGAGGAGGTTGAAGAGGTGGAGAGGTAAAGGAGAAAGGATTGGTCTCACACACTTGAGAGAGGAGCTTCTTCTTGGCCAAAGGAGACATGACCCCCTGGCTGGCTTTGCAGTAGGCAGCCGTCTGTGTGGGGCCCTGGGCAGACTCCTTCTTAATAACACCATAGTCATCTTTCTCTGGGAAGGAATCTGTTCTGGACTCCACAGACTGTCTCTCTGCCTGCTTGCACATAGGTAACACTTTGCCCACTCTCCCCCCGTGACTTTCTATGGAGTCTTTGACCCTGGATGTGGGCTCAGGCAGGGCAACATGTCCAGCAGGTTTGTTCTGGTCCCAGCGGTGAGGCTGGTAGGGGTTTGTAGGAATGAAGGGCCCCTCAGTTTGCTGTTCAGGGGTGAGTTTCTCTTGGAGAGCCTCGCTGATCTGCCTCCATTCAGGCTGTGGACTAGGCCCAGGTAGACCTGTGTGAGGGGCTCTGCAGTCTGGCTCTTTAGGGCAGAGTGGAGATGGTTGCTCCACTGCCAATGACTCCTCTTTCTTCAGGGTAAGATGTAACTCTTGCTCCTCTATTACAATTGGTTCATCTCTCAAAGAGGCCTCCTGTTTTAAGGCTGTGGAAAGCTCAGGATTCTCCTCTTTCACCTTGGAGTCCTGGAGATGGGAAAACGATAGTTATTACACGTTTGTCAAAGGAGAAGAAATAGAGCACCCATATATATCTTCATATTATTTAATGATTTGCAAGACAACAGGAATTCAAGACAGAGGCTGAAGAACTGATGAGAAAGCACAGAGGAAAAAAAACATTAAAATGAGATTGAAAGGAGAGGAGTGGCATGACTCCTCTACTGTCCTCTACTGGGACGGGTTTGTGACTGACCTGTGATTGTTCTTGGTCTGTCACTGTCACCGTCTCTCCTCTTTCCTTTTTACTCCCCTGTTTGGGATTGTTGTAGCCTTTAGATTTCTTGGCCCCCACTCCTTTGGCTTTGACCCCCGTAGCCTTATCCTGGCTGCAGTCTTGCTTCCTGGGTTTGGCCAAGGGGAGGGGCTTGTCATTCTCTCCCTTGATGTGCCTTTCATAAGGAAGGAGGAGCCTGAGGAGGAATGCAGGCAGGGGAATGTTATAAAATCATGTTATGTTTACATTATGTCATGTCATGTCATGTTGGTATAGAAAATGTACAAGTCTATGTGTTATGTTGACACATTCCATTTGGTTATCAAACACAAACAAAAATCTTTCTTTGGCAAAACATCAATTTTAGATTTCAAAACTACATTTTGGCACTGCCTAAAATGGGGGAGGTACAATTTTTTTATTACCTACATCCCCTTAAATAAATGCTTTTTTTAGTGTCAATGCCAAAAGATTGAATGATATCAAGTACAAAGAGTACATAAGCATTTTGTTTGGCTAAATCAGAAACAGAATGAACTGCAGCTATGCCAGAGGTACGCACTGTATCAAGTATGCTGCCTAACCCAAAACAATTTTCAAATACCTGGCATGCATTAACAATCCTATTCTAATTAAAGTAGGTTATGGGAAATCCACATTCAGTGTGTGTGTGTGTGTATGAGAGAGAGAGCGAGAGAGAGAGAGACTGGCTGTCCCCTGGTAGGGAAGATCACATTTGGTATTTGTTTAACCTTGAGAGAATGTATGTGTGTGTGTTTGTGTGAAACGTTTGCTCTAACACAAGTATGTTCTGTATGCACCACCGAGAGCCAACCAGTTGGGGATGAAGGGGAGGCAAAGCAAAGGCCTGGAAAACTTCAAATCATATTTGTCAAAGGAATTCCTCATAGGCTCCTAGCACATGAAGTCTAATCTAATATTCTAATTTGATTAATCACAGTTAAAACAGCAATAAAAATATTTCAGCTGGTAACTGTACATTCCAGTTTTAAACACACTGTCCAGCTGAGTTGATTCATTACAATGGAGCTCTGCGCTCACTTAATCAAATCCATGCTAAGTGACAAGGAGCATTTTGTAGAAAAACGATCACAAAGTAGAGACCTTTCAACTATTTTTACTTCTGTTCTTTCCCAGTCAATTTTCCATATCTGATGTCATAACTAATGAGAACATTAAGATCTGAATAACATAATAATGTCCATGTGTGATATAATGACATGAAAAAAACAGTGAGGAAAACTTTGAGACTTTTATGGCTAAGAAAAGAAAATGGAAATTGGCACTAAACCAGAAACAAGAAACGTTGTGGAAGAGGAAACCAAGACAGCTGAAAAACTACAACATTCCAAAGTTCAATAAGCTCCTCTGAAAATCTCTCCAGCTCCTTTGTCAGGATTTTTACAATAACAATCCATAAAAGCCAGACAGAAACATGACTTTCTCAGTCATGAGAAAAAATAAGGTCTTCTCGTGTAACGACAAGAGACGGTTGCACTATTCCTTTTAAGGGACATGGCGGTAAAACAAACAATGAATCAAGAGCTGTTTCGCCTCCTCTTCAAAAGGAAGAAAAAAGCCTCAGAGAGTTCAAGAGGCTCTGTGGGATTTTTTGTTATTTTTCCTCTGAACAAAAGTGCTGGCAGGGAAAGCGGTGAAACTACATTTCATACAGCTGGTCTGGCACCAGGCCCCAGGCCAAGAAAGGAAATGTACTATTAAATGTGACTTATTGGAAAGAGGGAGAGCAGAGGGGAGAGAAAGAAAGAGATGGAGGGAAAGAGAGAAGGAGAGAGTGAAAGAGAGAGTATAATGAAATGTTAATGAAGAGTAAAAATGATGCAGTGCATAATAGAGAAAAGAAAAAACACGCAATCTGATTAACCTTAAAATAGCAGCAGTGGTATCTATAACATCTTGAGCATCTTACCTAATATTCAAACTTCTCTATGCTGAGGATCTCAAAATAATTAGGCCTTATTTCACAGAAGAAAAAGATAGGTAGATGATACACAGACAGACATAGATACCTATATAGAGAGAGAGAGAGAAATTGCTTTTCTAAACACGTTACCTTGTCTATATATATATATATATATGAGGTTACATAATATAGCAAAAAGCCAAACTGATATTGACTGGTAGAGAGCACAGAGATTTGCTTTTCCCTCCCTGCTGCTATTCCTATAAATGTAGCGCTTTGCTGCATCACAGTGCTGTGGGTTTCATTTCTTCAGGCCAGGAAATGTGCATTCGACATGTGCGTAATTGTTGTGCAAAATGTCCAGCTGTACCATTTGTGATCAAAGGGACAGAAAAGTGGCATATACCATGGCACACAGTTCACTATCACTATGATCTGTGGGAAAGAGATGGCTGCCTTGCCCTGGGTCAACTTTATGGAATGTCAATATGGGGTGGGGGTTGGGTCTTGCAGAGCCATATAATGTGAGAGCTGAGCCAGTCAAATCACTGGAGCCTCAAATAGTTCCAAATGGAAAGACTAAGAGGCTATGTTTGCCTGAAACCAAAACCAAAAATAAACAGTCTCAGGAAGTGCCTTACACTACCAGAATTATTTGCTTCGTTTTAGATTTAATAAACATGAAAATTGTTACCAAAGGTGTAGCATATTAAGTAAGTACTCTGAATCCTTCTTCAAATACAACTTTCAATTCCAAGTGCATCTTCTACAGTTCAATGTAAATTTCTACGAACGGCTGACTCAAGCAAAGAAATTGGAGGCTAAAAAAAGAAAATCAAAACGTAACATCATGATAGTGCCTGTACTGTAAAAGATAGGAGAAGTACACAATATTAAAACCACTGACAGGTGAAGTGAATAACATTGATTATCTTGTTACAGTGGCACCTGTCAAGGGGTGGGATATATTGGGAAGCAAGCGAACAGTCAGTTCTTGAAGTTGATGTGTTGGAAGCAGGAAAAATGGGTGACATGAGCACCCAAGGCTCATTGATGCGCGTGGGGAGCG
>OOFE01011340.1:0-13842 GCA_900323365.1 Monocentris japonica
AATTTATCACAAGAGAATTTTTTTTTATTTGTATTAAATATATAATATACGTTGTTTTTTCCAATTGAAAGTCTTCATTCATTTTCTAATGTTGAGTCTAAATGGTGTGTCACTCAACGATGGGGGTGGGGGTGGGGTGGGGACTGAAGTCAACTTTTGTCTGTTTCATGAGTTTTTACGCACAGTCTCAGTTGAGTGCTTGTTTCATAGTTGCTTTTTTGGCGTCAGTGTTGTCCAAGTCAGGAAGGTCCATTTTGCCCTCGGAGACCCATGCATGCAGGGATGACAACCAGTGACCACACGAGGAGACAAGGGTACTGGAGAGGAGGAGAGGAAGGAAGGATAAGGGAAGGGAACATTGTAGGGTGTGGTCCACCTCCAGCTGGTTTCCTTTGGTCTGAACCAGAGAGGAGAAGTTAGTTTTGTTGTATTTTAGTATATGGTTGGTTCAGGTTCACACTGACCAATCACAAGCCAACCAGAAGTCCCATGACTCCCCAGCAGCTGGTTGATTGGTTGAGTTTTGGTAACCTGTCATCCCACCAGGTTAGAGAGTCCAAACCAATCTGGTTCCAGTCTGTAACTTGATCTACCATGATGGACTTGTCTGCTCTTCTCTGGTGTTCATACCAGTTAAGAACACATGAAGAAACATCTGAACATGAGCATCAGTCCAGACTGACCAAGTCTCCTTCTACCCATAATGCCTTGCGTTTCAGGCGTCTTGGTCAGTTATTTGGTGCCAGTAAAGGTGTAAATCCACCCTGAGAGGCTCCGCCCCTTTGGTTTGTGTGATGGGAGTAAAAGGGCAACACTAGGAATTAATGTTCATTTTACATTTAACATAAAAAACAAAGCATTGTAGAAAAAAGCGTAATCAACTATATAAATATGTCTTAATTTTTTATACTGGAGGATTTAATGTCAAACTTGTATACAGGTTTTCTCCTTGCAAAGCAGTGCAGTTGTTTTAACCAGAAAGGGAGAGAGAGTCTCAGCAGCGTCCTCCCTAATGAAACCCATCATCACCCACGGAGATGACGGAGGGGGTCATTATCCAAGCTGCAGTCAGCCTCTCACCATGTTGGATATTTTGCAGGTGCCATACCTCAACTGCTGTCATATGGAGGTTACTAGATTATGTTCTTAATGGAATCCATGATAAACCTTTAGGAGGAAACGTGCAACATGCAGACGTTACTCCTCGTGCTTTCATAAGTGCAATTAACGTGCATTTATGTCCCTCAAGTTTGACTTCACATCCGTTTGTATTTTCCAGATATTTTCTATTTGGAAACGTCTTGACATTGATCACATAAACTGTACGGCACATAAGCAGCAGGACGAGAGAGAACCTGACCAACTCGCCTTTGAAGGGTTTCCATTTGACCGGGGCCCACTAGTACATTTCTATGTAGGCTGGATTTACACAGGCAGAACAAATCAAGGGAGCTCCTCATAAAAATAAAGAGCTTTATTCCAAAAAAATCCAACATTTGAAAAACATGACACCTCCTCTTAAAGTGCCAATGGCTCACAGTTAAAACAAGCATTGGTACTTATGGTAGTTACGAGGCCAATAACTAGATTGAATCGTCTACATGTCACTCAGATACTGATATCCTTTGTTGATTTTAGGATCAAGTTTTCCAGAAATCCAAACTTTCATAGGATTTTCAAAACAAAATTGAACTCATCAAATTGGTGTTGGAACCTTTTATCCTGTGGATCCAGATGTGAGGTGATCTTTAACACAATTGGACTATGAACGGACTGAATCTGCCAAAGAGGGTTAAAAAGCATGTTTTCTGTTCCTGTGTAAACTCAGATCCTCCATGGTGTCGTGTAGTGATGACAGGCAGCTTAGAGACCAACTGAGGAAGAAACTGAGCCGAGGTGTCTCGCCATCATTACCAGTCACAGATCAAACGCATCAGTTTTAAAATCTACTTTACTCGTTCAACCATGTCTAGCTAGATGTTTCTTTTTGTCCAGGGACAGGCAGGAAAGAAAAGGCCAAGACAGTTGAGTTTGGCATCACCTAAATAAGATGAGCATCGGTGTGGGAGCATCGTGACGTTACCGCCAACCCCGACGCAGCTCTCGTCTGAAGAGCCTAGACATGTATCTGTTGGAACTGTCAGTAGTTATGATTGTGAAACTCAGTGATCCCGCTATTCACACTCTGTTCCACAACCTGGAGCACCGATTGGCTGATTGAGAGTGGAACCCTGAGGTTTTGATTGGTCAGCAACCAGGAAGTGTGTTTGTTGTTGCTCTACTTCAACCGAGGGGCTCATGTGCCACCCCTTCATTTAAACTGCAGCCCCCTCACCGTGAAAATAGAAAAAATAAACTGTCATAGCATAGAGTCTGTCACAGTACATCGAAGGGAGACCCGTATTTTATTTATGAATATGCTGCTTGGAGTTTCTTAATCTTTAATAAAGAAATATGGTTTACAAATGTTCTTGTGATGTTTTTGATTTATGAGTCGCGTCGCTGACAGCAGGGATTACATGGTGCTACTGATACTGATACTGCATGTGGTTTGGTTAACACACAACACATTCAGTACAATTCAAAAATAGACCGACCAGGTGAATCCACTGGGTTCATGAAGGGGAGCTGTACAGTCTACAGATGCTTTCAAATGTTCTAGTTGTCAGTAGCTTGGGGACTGAAAACCCTTATAACAAAATCACTGTAAAGGCTATTCCTCTCTAATTCTTTAAAATGGAAAACTGAAACACCTCGGCTGCGAGTGAAAGAGTGAAATCACTTTGATACTTAACTTGAGCTTTGAAGACCACAGGAAGTCTGAAATCTCTACCAACTAAGAACATCTGGATTCAGGGTGTTCTTCTTTGCAGAGGTTAAAACAAGGTAACACAAGGCAACAGTAAACATGTCGTCCCACACAAGTGATGCAGTCCCCATCACAGCCAATCAGTGACGAATATTTCACCTTGTTTTGATCTGCAGGCCAGTCAGTGTCCTAAATGCTTGAGTGTAGTGGTGAGATGATTCATTTCCCAAGTTCCATCAATATCCGATCAGTGATACTGCGTGTTGCACATGAACAAACAAATGGCGTAGCGCCCCCCCTTGGGCCAATCAGTGTATTTTTCATTTTAACGCCAAATGCAGTGGTGAGATGCACCAGCATCGTCACAATCCAATCAGCAGTGTCTGAGGTATCACACATAAGGGAAGGTGGACAAACAGGAGAAAACGATCGATAGCCCCTCCCCTCAATTTCATCATGAAAATCTAAAGGTTTTCCATGGTGTTGAGCCTTTTGATATCCACTGGAGCTGCAGGGGAGGAGGCAGGTTGCAGACGGGTTGTTAAGCCTGGAGAAAACTAAGATGTGTTGCACAAAAGAGAGCAGCTCAATGTCAGAAGGTGGTCTTAATATTTCGTACACTCAGTCGATTCTGTGCTGCGGAATGAAAACACACTGAAATTGGTCTCAACCAGCAGCAGAGTCCAAGAGGAGGATTTCACTGGTAAAGGCTTTGGTGCTGACATCCTGCTACTTGTGTATCCCTCTCTCTCTCCCTCTCTCTCTCTCATCAATGTGTCTGGCAGAAAACATCCTCTGCTCTGTCAATTAGGGGAAGATTTAAACCGACACACCAGGAAGTGCAGGATGTCAGCTGTCCTCTCTGGCTTTAAACTCATCCTTACCATGTTTCCCAATCACCAGACTGACTGACTGGATAGGTAGCTGGCTGACTGGATGACTGACTAGCTGGCTAAATGGCTGCAAGGTTGCTGAGCCTGCCTGATAGACTGATTGGCTAACTTGCTAGCTAACTTGTTGGCTGGCTGACATACAGGCTAACTGGCTAGGTGCCTGGCTGTCTGAAGGAGCGACTGGCTGGCCTACTGGCTTGCTGAGTGGCTGGATGACTGACTGGCTGACTGACTGGTTGTCTCAATGACTGACTGGCTGGCTGTCTCACTGACTGACTGGCTGTCTCTGACTGACTGGTTGACTGACTGGCTGTCTCCCTGACTGGCTGATTGACTGCCTGACTGTACTGCGCTGACTCCCTGACTGACTGGCTGTCTCAATGACTGACTGGCTGACTCAATGACTGATACGAAGGTTGGCTGATTGGCGAACTGGCTCGTCGCCTGGCTGGCTGACTGATGGGAGGACTGTGTGGCTTCATTTCTGCTTGGCTGGCTGGCTGGCTAACTGGATGACTGGCTGGCTGGTTGGCTGACTTGCTAAGTGTCTGTCAGACAGATGGACTGGCTGGCTGGCAACTGACCAAGTTCAAAGACAAATAAAAGACAAACTTCCTCTCTCTTTCCTCCTTGTTCCCACTCTCACCCTGCCTTTTCACTTCATCAGCACTGAAGACACCAAACCTTTTGTTGCCTTGTAGCACAACACTGCTAAAATACACATGGATTATCTGCTTTCCTTGTACTACTTCAGTTTCAGAGCACTTAGTACTGTTAGTGCTTCAATATGACACGACTCTCTTTACCTGCAGCAGCTGGAAGAAATAAAGCCCATATGAATCCAGTTGTGGAGCGGTAATGGGCCATTATATGGTGCTAACCTGAACTGCTATCACACGGGGAGATGGGTCACTGTTGGTAAATCGAATGAGGGAGAGCGTGACGCCGGGGGCTGATGCTAGCATGGCTGAGGACCATGTCGTAGCTCTACACATGGGAAACAGCAGAGCCGCCATGGAGGCATGTCGTAAAAATGTTGATTTATCTGAAACTGTTGCATGAGTAGTTGAGGAACAAAATGAAGAATGAGCAGTAGACGCTCTTCTGGCAGGTTTATTGAACATTCAGTCTGCGAACGCTGCTGGAGGTGAGGTTTGTTATAGTAAAGGCCCTCGCTTCTGATTGGCCGAGACACATGGGAAGCCATTAATATAAATATTAATGGTATTACATTACATTACATTAAACTACATTACATCACATTACAGTCATTTATCAGATGCTTTTATCCAAAGTGACTCACAATGAGTGCATTCAACATAGGTAGGCAGGAGAACTACTAGTCACCAGCAGCGGGACTGCATGGTGAAGACAAGACGCCGAGGAACCGAGAAGCCAAACAGGACAACTGCCACAAGGAACCCCCCTCCCTATGCTTCCCCCTGGAACATGAGGTAGAACACTCCCCTTCCTGAACAGTTTTATTACCCATTACAGGTATTTGGACTGTGGCACCGCCATTTTAAGTGACTGGCTTTTTTTTTTAGCTTAAGAACATTTTGAATTCTGTATTTTATTTGCTTTAAATGCATCATTTAAAGTTCTCCCGTGGCGCTTCATTTTTTAACAGTGGAAATACTGTTTGTTGCTGGTAGAATAAGAACCTCACACTACAGTGACACAAGCATCTGAGGTAAAAGGTCAATAAGTTAGGTACCTACTTTTTATTGAAACAAACAAGAGCTAAGATGCAGAACAGTGAATTTAAACCTCTCACTGCTGGGCTCTTTCACTAGCTGCTGTTCTGGAACTTTGAAATCCTCTTTTATTCTGTCTCCATCTTTGTTTCTCATTGCACTTCCCAAAGATCACAGAGAGGGGTGTTGGAATCCATTTATAGTAAATTGTGGGCGTGGCCATAATGATTTTGCATGTGTGCACAATTTCAGTATGATTGAGATTTTATTTTGTGTCAACAGATTTATACTCTTTAATATCCTCAAAGTTTTATGCATCTGGCCCCCGGTGTCTGGTAGGTGTTGCCTAGGAAACAGGGAGACAGGAAGTGATGCGTTTTACATTCCCAAACAGTGCCACCCACAGGAACTCAAACCACATCGACAGAAGATCCGAGGAGAAAGACGTCACAGTACTGGACACACTGTTTGATTTACAGGTGATCTCTGGGAAGAGCAGTAAGGAACACCACAGTGAGGAACACCACAGTGAGGAACACCACAGTGAGGAATGCCACAGTGAGGCTGGGAGACAAAGATGGAGACTGGATGAAACATAAGGATTTTGAGGATTAACACACAAACAAAACTACAATCATGTTTGAGATCCACCAGAAAAAAGGCCTATGATTCAGTTTTGGGTCTCAAACTGTAACTTGAGAATCACTGCTGCCCAAATTGAGCCCATTTTTTTTTCTCTCGCTCTCTCTCTCTCTGTCACACAATCCAGTACTATTGGTTGCTGCCAAAGCCCAGATCTGCACCAGTGGAGTCCAATCCAAGCAGGATTCCGGCTGGACTCTCTCCTAAATCCCATTTTTCAACTGGATTACATCTTCCAGTCCCAGGAAACCACTTTCAGCTGAACAAATCCCCAACAGAGACATCCACCATCACACCGATGTAACTGTGCAATGTACTATTAAACCAGCATTAAGGCTGCCCCGTAAAAAGAAATTAAATTCAAAATCACACTGCCTGTACTTTTTTTGCTTTATACTGTTATTGTGTTATAAACTGATGTGGGAACAGCTTTTCTTTTTCACTGCTTATAAAATGCATCCATGCAAAAAATGTACCGGAGAGTGGGGGTGCAGCGGAGGTCTGTGACATGAAATTTCACTTTACAAAAATGTGACTATGTTCATGATTTCATCTGTGGTCCTAATATCTAAGAAATGACGTTCAGAATGGTCTTTTCTCTTCTGGTCGTTTGATAGTTTTGTATCTGAACTCACTACTGTATAGACGCAGTCGGAGGCGAGATGGACTCAGAACCGAACCGGAGGACGATGCGTCAGGTTTTAATCTGCTGTGTGGAGGCACTTTGGGTTTCAAGTTAAGGAAGAAAAGGAGAACAAGACTGACAAGAAAAAAGACGGTTTGCAAGTATTGTGGAGAGTGTTGGTTTACAGCAACTCTCTACCATGTACAACATCGCTATGAAAAACTGTCGCTGCTTTATGGTTAAATGTTGCGTTTGAGTCTTGAATTTGGTTTCAGATGTCTTGAAAACGTTGTTTCTCTTTAACTACTTTTCTAGTGAGGAATTTCTAAAAAAAAAAAATGATTCTCACTTTTATAAGTTCTGCCTAAATTTTTGTTTATCCTGTTGTTATCTCAATATGTCGATTTAAGAACAGGTGATTTAAAAATATCTATATAAAAAATATCTCTATATTATGAAGGCGTTTTAGGGCCACTGTTTAAAAATGAATAATCTAAGATTTCAAGAATAAAGTCCTAATGTTATGAAAATAAAGTAATAATATTAGGAGAATAAAGTCAGAATATTTTGAGAATAAACTCAGTGTTATTCCGAAAATAAAGTCATAATATTATGAGAATAAAGTCCTGTAAAAAGTTGTGATATGATGAGAAAAGTGATGGCCGTAGGTAGCCTAATGCCAGCAGTAGCTTCATTGTTAAAATGGATGTGGATGATTGTTAAATCATACTGTACTTTAGGACTGGGTTTACTAACAACTGTCAGAATGGCCATCCATAGTATAACGTGTAAATAAATTGTATATTAGGCTTGCCCTTCAATCAAACCCGCTGCAGTACCATATCCTACCACGTGGTTAATGTCAATAGAAGTGGCAAGTTGCAGCTTCAATCTTTAGGCTCCCTCCTGACCACTTGTGGCTGAAAATAGCATAACATCATTTTAGTAAGTCAATACATTCAGATGACAGAGGGAGAAACAAAGATTTAGGTAGAACTTAGAAAAGTGAGAATCACTTTTTTTTTTGCTTGCCTTTCAGGGCTTCCATAAATGTCCCTTGATGCACAAGTATATATTTACTGTTTTTTTATGTTTACTCTTAATTTTTATTTCAGTTGGCATGAAAAGGTCTTAAAAGGAAACTTGTAGTCATCCTGTTTATCATTTGCACTTTTCCTCAGAAATAAAAAGGGATTTTTTCAGTCATTATTGTCTTTCATTCCGATTTAGTTTAAATATCATGACAATATCAAACTGTGAACCCAGCATGGTGGACTGAACCGTGAGCTGAATGCATCCTCATATCCCTAGAAAACAGCATTTGGTCACATTGACGACAACGAGGAACTTTCTCTGACTTTAATTGGTATGTCAGGAATTCGTTGAAGAAGCTGAAAGAAATTACAGTCATCAGTTATGCAATTTTGATAAATGTGTTTGTTTTGGTGAATTGTGTCTAACTGGGGGGAGGACCAGGGTGGGGCTGACGTTGGGGTTATGAAGGTCTAAAGAACAGAGATGTCTACGGCCTCACCCATAAAAAGTACTTTGGCTTCATCTTGGATTCAGCTGCACAATCACTTGAACCTCCTGCGTTCTCCTCTTGGACTCACCGTAAGAGTGGGTGCATCATTGAGGCAGGGGCCATCTTACCATTAGGCAACAGCAGCTGATTGCCTTCGGCCCCCGGCAGCCAGAGGGCTCCACAAAAGACAAGAAGATCAAGTAATAGACGCTTATTTTTCAACAGATTAAAAAACAGCCCTTCTCTTGTTACAACAAAAGAAATTCAAATTCTATCTTGAGTCATGGCCACCACCCCCCTTCTCAGTCAGGCTAGTGGACTATTCCACTTTAAGCTCAGAAGAGATATACTATATACAGTTGCTGTGAGAGAAATAAAAACATGAAGCAAAGTGACCCAAGTGATGCAGACAAATAACAAAAGAGGAAAATAAAGAATCAACTGCTGCTGGTGTTTGCTGCTAGCAACATCACCACTGCCTCCAAGCTCAAGCAGCTCTCGTACCTCCAGCCTGACATGGAGACGTTGCTCAGCCCAGCTTGAAGGTGATGAATAGAAAGGTTGGATTGAAAAGAGTGAAAGTTTGGATTCAGGGGCCCCATGCTGCCTTTGCCTTGGGCCCCAAAATCACTAAGTCCACCCCTGCAGTGAGGTTATCAAGTGGGCAGCTCCCACCACAGATGTCTGGTTGAATTAGACCCATCACACCTCCAGAAGGCTCATGAAAACATGTTTCTCACTCCCACAAAAGTCACTCCAGAGTCACTCCCCATCTTCACCGTGGGCTGAAAACTCATCTCTTCAAAACGTACCTCACATCAGCCTCCCGACTGAATAATATTCCCATACCTTCCTCCTGTGCTCTCATTTCCTGTCACTCAGTTAAAACAATGTCTTCTGCTGCTCTTACTTTAAATTCCTTCATCGGGCACTTCCTTTACAGAGCTGTCATGAGGGCACTGTGGCACCGACCCCCACTCTTTACTATCGACCTAATTCAAAGTGAGAACAGTCCGAGGTCGAGTACATGGATGAAAAGTGTTTAAAACAATACAATATAAACTATAATGGATGAGGAGCCGGATCAACCAAGTGGACCGATCCATTTACCTGACCGTCTTACAGGCAGCCGTCAATATCACTAGTTTGTATGTTTTCATTCAATCAACTTTACTGACTGGCTTCTTCTCTCTACACTTGCTGACAACAAGCATGGAAGGAAGTTCTTGGAAGTCATTCTTAATGTTTTATTAAAACACAGCATCCAAATTCATGTGGGTTCTCTGGCCAGCATCACTTCCCATCCTGAGGAAAACCCAGGGATGGATTTCTGAAGATCAGGAATAAAACATGAAGCCTTCTGACCGATGTCAAAACCATTCCACCAAACAAGACCTTGAGAATTGAGAAGTCCTTGAATTTGATGTCCAAGCGTGGGCGTGTCCTCCACAAGCAGTCACATCGCTGCTGTCATCCACATGCAGACGACAGAACGAACGTCTTTCTCTCTTCCTCTCCCATTTATAAGTATGTTTTTATTCCACATGAACAGAAAGTGTCTTGGAGCACCGTCTCTCTTCCTCTCTTCCTCACTAATATCACACTGATGCTTTTGACCACATGCAGACACAGAGCGTCAAACCAAGCTGTCACCATCACAACGCTGTTTTTCCATGGGAATAGATGCTCTCTGTCTAGAAAGTATTTCACTGTCTGTTTTTCTTCCATCTGGAGAAGACTGAACTTTGAAGTGCTTGAGCTTTGCCCATCTATCTATTACACTTACAATGAGTAAGTTTACGTTCATGATGAAGGAAATAATCAGATTAATAACCTGGTTAACACACCCAGATTTCTGGGCACCTCAGTCTAAGCAGGTCAAAGGTCACCAGACACAGGAACCCATCCATGTAATCTGGGTTACTGGTAGAAATCACGTTACTTTGAACCATGTAAACGCTGTAATCTAAGTATTGTCTTGAGGATTACTCCAGTAATCTGGGTATCGGTGTGCATGGAAACACACTCACTGCTTCTGACTACTGACTGAGTGGCTCAGTGGGACACGCCGCATGCAGAGCCACTGATAGTCCACCCTCACGGCGTCTCAGAGTGTCCTGGCCACGTTAAATGTTGGCTGCTTGTCATGCAGCGCTTGATGGCCTCTGATTGGCCAATTAGTCCGCTACCCTGGCAACGGAGCACCAATGGACTGTAAATGATCAGGGAAGATCATTCATCCTTGTATCTGTCGGGGATTCATTCACAAAACAAGCTGGAGGCAGACTGGTTGCCAACCGCCTGCTGGTGGGATGGGCTACTCGGGCTACTCGGCTGGTGCATTCTGGGATGTTCCAGTTAACTTGCACCTAACCACACCATGGACTAACTTAAAGGGGAACTCAGAAAAGTGTGGCTTTGTTTTCCTGTGTTCTAACTTTATTGTTTATTGTTCACATAAGAGATTCAGGTTTTATCAGAACATTTATTTACATCACAAAGTTCGTTCCAATCATTCTCCCGTTGGAAGGCGGTGATGACACCGCCACCTAGTGGTTCTGCAGCGCGTCTGACGAATGAAAGTGTGAGCAGGGAGCAGAGTGTCTTCTACGTTCAAATGTTCCCCTTTAACAACCTGATCCCAGGACTGAGACTGAATGAGTAAATGTATATAAAAGGCTTCTGACCACCCATTCTCCCTTGACAGTAAAGGAAGAAATGTCCAGGTATGGAGGATCCTTCTTCAAACGTAATATCTTGTTGGGTATGTCATGTCTTTGTAGGAAGGTTTGTAGGTCTGAGTCTAGTTTGGAGTGACATTTGTTTTGTATGATGCGTTATTTGGAACGTGTTCTTAACCTGTCGTGTTGAAAAGTGACACAAGACGAGTGTTGAAATTGGTGTAAATAATTGGACAGCGGTGTGTCGTGTTTTGATTTGCCCAAATAAAGGAAACAAGTTCATGAGGGATGGGATGTGTAGCGTTTATCACAGCTTCCTTTATTTTGTGTTTTATAATGAATGTTGTCAATTGCTGAGAAATTGGACCAATTTTTAAACATGTTTTTCACCTGCTTCCCCCTGAAAAGCAACAGGCAGGATCAGAGCAGTCAGAAAAACTGCACCACCTTCACCACAACCACCAGGTTTCTTCTGCCCAGCACAATAACAATGATTTTCTCAGCTGCCCTTTGCAGACTCTCCCTCTGTCTATCCCTCCATCCCTCCCTGCAGATGATGGTTATTATTTGTCCATTTCTTAAAAGTAAAGTCTTAACGGTACATGGGTGTGACTTGGGTAGCAAATAAAAAGGTTGAATGTTTTAAAAAGCAATGCTCCTCGTTTCCAACTACTTTTAATGACTTCAGGAACGAGTGCTAGTACTGGACTGAAGTCTTCCAGTCTAGTTTCAGGGAACTTCTATGTTTTCATGAGGAAAATTCACTTCTGTGTAGAAAAGCAGTACCATGTAAACGTTAGGCACCCAGGAGTTTTAGCATCTTCGCTGTATGTATCGCTCTACAATCACTGGCACACAAAGTGCTGGCACACGTATGGAAAAATTACCCATGATTCCCAGGCTTAACTGCATCCATCAGTGGCCTCATCACTCCAGTGCCAAAACAATATATTGATCTATATATGATGAGTGTCAGTCGGGGTAATTCTGTGTAACCAGCCCTTTGTAAAGACCATGTCGTTTCTATATGGTACAATACAATGGGCACATTGTGCCGCATGGGCACACGGAAATTGGCCCTCTCTAGCCACGATGGTCATTACAGAGATAAAAGCCATCTATTGTCCTTGACTGCAGTCAGACTTATTATGGGATCTATTCTGGGAGGAAAAAGTGCCACTTGCAGAACGTGAGGATCCTTTTTCAACGGTGTCAGTCATTTACAAGTGAAAAGGTGATATATCAAGAAGTATAATAGCCGGGCTTAAACAGGGATAGGGGAGGAAGGAGAGCTGCAAAAAGGAACATGGGCTGTATAATTGTGTGTGTGCATGATTGCCTGAGTGTGTATGTCCTCAGGGGGGCTGTGTGTTAAAGACTTTGTTGTTGTAATTCCTCCTGATCAATGATGGAGGTCACAGATGACTCAGTACCCGTCTACTGGAGATTGTTCCTCACAGGGTTCATATACACTTTTCATTTTGAAATTCCAGACTACAGTTTCTTGACTGAATTTGAAGATTTTAGTTGGTGGTCAAAACGATATTTTGCAATCATGTCTGGGCAATGTCACCGTCAACCAAGCCGAAGCACTGAGGATTATTCTTCACAACAATATCACAGCCTGTGAAAGGGTATTGGTTCCATGACTCTGTGAAAAGTGTCGTTAAAACTGTATCAAGACTCAACGTTTTTGGAAAAAAAATTCAGACCAATTTTTCAGATTCCAAAACTTAAAAAAAATAAATAAATTATTTTTTCTGATGTCCCTTGGTAAGGTGTTCCTTCGGGCCTTAGTTAAAGAAAGCTGCAACCCCAGTTTTCTTGTGGGCGGGGCTATGAGCTACCAGGAAGCATTTGAGGACCTGAGGCCACGTGCAGGACCCTATTAAACCCTCTGACTGCCTCTGACTCCACCACCCCCATGTGGTGGGCGTCGTAACCCGCTGCGCCCCTGGAGGCCGGTGTTTGATCCCTACCCGTGACGCTAACCGGCTCTAGGTGACACCTGACATTTGCTTCGTCGGGAAAACCTTTACCGCTTACCCAGGGAGCCGTCAGCCAATGATGCGAGCTGGCTGTGTGAGAGCCGACAGCCCCGGGGGCTTATCGTGACACCGCGCCAGTCGCCACGGAGACGCTGATGACCTTGAGAAGTAATTTGGTGGATCAATATTTACCGGGAGGGGAAGGAAGAAAGAGGGAAAAGTGGAAGGGAGGGAAGGAGGGAGGGTTAGGAGAGAGGAAGCACATTGGTCTGCAGTTTGACAAACAGTTAACAGCATCAGAGGGAGAAAGAGCGTTGGTGCAATTTGGAGACAAATAGAAAGAAAAGAGTCGTCATCTTTTTTCCAAATCAACGTTTTATTTCTTGTCGTCATCTTGGTGGACGTCTCCAACCTGGCCCGACTTCTTCTTCTTCAGTGCTTCCATCTAAAGCAGTCACTGAATGAGCCTGAATAGTTGATAAAAATGTTATTCAGCTTCACTTTACCAGGCACCAAATGCAATTCCAGCCATAAGCAGTTAAAGCTGATATTGCTCTGCCAACAAATTGGGCTCTGTCAGCCGTCGGATCACGTCCCGACGCCTCGGCGCTGCAGCTCTGAGCCGACCGCCTGATTCACACAAACACCTTCTCTGTGAAAATGGAGAGCGAAGTCTATTTCAAATTGCTGCCGTCCACTTTGTGTCTGATTGAGTCGAGTTATTGGAAGAGCAGCTGGCGTCGAGGCATCCCACTGGAGGCCTGATTGAACGCCACGCCGCTCTCTCACACATACACTGGAGGCAGGAGGCTCCTCTGGTCTCCGGGGAGCGAGCACCACCTCCCCTCACATCACGCCTCACAGAGTGCAGGCTGGGAAACGTCTTCCAGCACCACGTCCATGTTGCTGCTGCCCATTTCTAGGTTGGCTATGAATTTCATTTTCAGGTGTGTGTGTGTGTGTGCGTGCGTGCGTGCGCTTG
>OOFE01011341.1:0-10805 GCA_900323365.1 Monocentris japonica
GGCTTTAAGCTTTACAGCGCCTTGGTTTAAAGCCAATGTTTTGGAAGGCAGCAGAATTCTTCGTCAAACGTTGATGCCAGTGCTGGAATGTGGATGTCAACGTCAAAGCATTACCCTCATTTGGGTAACAGTGACAAAAACACTGACATAACAAGATCAGATATCGTAGCTATCAGTCTGTTACACCTGTTAATTATAAATATATATCGTTTTTTTGCAGCGCACTGTGCAACGATGATGACAATATACAAGAAGTGAAGATTATTTCTCTCTCTCCACTCGGCGAGCCTTAAAACAAGACATCATCATGCTTCGGTCTGATGAAGGATGCTCTCCCATCGTTAAAAGACCGTTTCAGTGGACTGGTCATTAAAATGTGGCCGGCGCTAGGTGACTCGTCCACCCAGAGGCATGCTGCTCGCCTCATCATGTCCTTTAATCATCGGAGGGAAAGAGAGGTCCCCGCACCAGGGTCACTCTCAACGAGCGGCACTCTGAATAGTCTGAAGAGAGTCCAATTATATCCCACATCTTCTGACCCATGAGCCAATACATAATGAAATCTGAGGGATGCTGCCGGTGGGACTGAGCAGAAACACAGAAAGAGAAAGAAAGAGAGAGAGACAGAGTGGACTGACAATCTCCATCCCCAACCTTCAACACATACACAAACATGCATGTCACTTTATGCAGCTGTGCACAGGCAAATACATGTAATAATCTGTTCTCATTTAACTTGGTTAGTTTAGTATCTTAGAGAAGAAGAGAGCGAGTGAGAAACAAGCATCCAGAGACAGACAGACAGAAGGGAGAAAGACAGAGATAGATAAAGAGAGAGAGAGAGAGAGAGAGAGAGGAGAAACTGGCAATGTCAGGATTCTTAATCCCTGGGACGCGAGAGTTATCAATCTCCTGTAAATGTCAGGCAGTAGGATATGCCATATATCTGCCATATCGTAGCCTTGTTTGTTTTTTCTCCTCTACATTGTATTATAAAGTGAACACCACCGAGGGCTTACAGTCTATCTTGAGAGGTAACACTCCCCCCTCACTGTGGCAGAGGCAAGCAGAGAGCGAGGGGGAAGGAGGGGGTTGCCTTTTAACCACAGGATGCTCCCTGTGTCACCTACAATAAGTTACATAGAGCGGAATTTAAAACAAATGGATGCATGCTTGCAAAAATGTGTGTATTTGTCTAAATCTGGGGTTCTCATTTTCATATCAAGGAGCCCCAGACAGATACACTTTAGACCACAGACCTTCATTTGACAAAGGTTTTGTCCCAGGGAGATTGCATCGAAGCGAGTGGAACCTCTGATCAGAATAACCATTATTATATATATATATTTTTTTTTTTTCCCATTGTGTTAACTGCTACTGAATGAAGTAACAGTGAAATTGAACCAATCCTCATTTTGCCTGCGAGGCTAAAGGACCACTGGGGGTACGAGACCAGAGTTTGGGAACCACTGGTCTAAAGGTGTGAGGTAGTAAGGGTCAGGATGACAGTGTTTTAATAGAATATTACTCCCACACAAAAGCATCTCTTTCTCACCGGGAGCAGAGGAAAGCAAGTGGTTCAGTGGCTTTCCCTTGGTAAACCTGGTAATGGTAATCTGTTAATAACATTGAGACAGATATTATAAAAAACTATATATACTATCCAATATGAATACTATAGTTATACCACAGTTAACAAACTATCAGCTCGCAGGGCTCACTATTGGGTACCACAGACACACTCTAAGTCCCTATAGGATAAAAACATTAAAATGATTTATCGTTCGAGTCGTACTCTAGCTCTGGAAACTGCTATGGACATTTTACCCACATCGAGGTCATCGACTTCAGTGGGTGCAAATTACCACGTTTGGCTGCTGCCTTTTCCTGCGCAGAGGAAAAGGCTGCATGATTGTCAGACACCCAATTCATGTCGATATCCGTTTTTTCCTCTTTTACATTTAGTGCGTGTTTGCGCTGGCTTTATTCGCTGAATATCGACATGTGCCATATCAGCGTTTTAACAGTGCAGCTGCTTGTTAGCTGTGCAGACTTCCATCTCGGGACCCCGCTTGATTCATTTATTGGGATTTATTAATCAGAATAACATTTTCCACTGCTGGGTTTCTAATGACACTCATAGCGCATGTTCACACAAAAAAATAAACTCAATTGGCTAAACACGATAAGTTTAAACGAAAAGCTTTGGTTTTCAAAACAAACAGCTAATAGCCTACATCTGTCACATTTTGTTACGTATATACGAACTAAATAGCTCCAAAGTCTGGAAAAATCGAGTGAAGATCAAGGCCAGCATAAGCAATTGTGGCCCACCACTCAAAAAAATGAAGTTGAAGTCTCACTGAAATGTTTCATCAAGCAAATGACAAGGGACTGCTGCATGCGCGCGTGTGTGTGTGTGAGAGAGAGAGAGAGAGAGAGAGAGAGAAAGAGAGAGAGAGAGATGTGGGACCAGTGTGAGTAATGGGAGCGTGCCGAAATGAGCGGAGATTAATGGACACATCACAAATCCTGTACCAAAGGATTAGGTTCTACCTAAAAGTCTGGGGAGGGGGGGCAGAATGGGCCTGTGTAGTTTTATAGGGAGTATTCGGCACCAGAGCGAGCCCCTGTCTTACCTTGAGCTCTTGTGCAGTGGATGAATAAGGAAAAAAATAAAATCCATGTGACGCGCCACATCGGTCTGTTCCCGGAGTCCTCCAGCATGGTCCAAAACCGGGCGAAGTGGACGCGGTTTGCCCGGCACGCTTGAAACATGTTGCTCTGTCGGAGTCCTGACGGGGCTCTGCTGGGATGCTGTCTGCCTGCTGTCGGGGAACCTACAGGAGCTTCAAGCGGGGCAGAGCTCACCATCCAAAGAGCGCAAAACCGGACAGAAGACGCTGCAGCCTGTCACGGCCGAAGTTGATATGCAGTCAATGAAAGTCTATTTTTTTCTCAGTTAAAATCTGCCCCAATTCCATGTGCACAATACTGTAATAGTATCCTTCAAGTGGCGAAGCGGTCCCTACTTGGTGTCTTTGAAATTCGAGATAAAACGGCGCGTCTCAGTCAGTCCGATGGTTCCTGCAGGTTCAGTCCAAATAGGCAGACCAATTCTCGCTGCACCTGTAAGAAGGCAAACTGAAGATCATCCTCGGCAAGACTTTTTCACCGAGACTTCTTTACGTGTCCTTGAGATGTCGCTTTGTTTTTCTTTTTAAAGTTCAGCCTCCTCCATCGCTGTCCGAAATCAAATCGCTGTAGTTCTCCAGGGCCAAATGAACGGACTTTTTCCTGAATCTGCTTGGAGGACCGCCACAGATTAGGAGCACAATCCCAAACTTCCTTGTCAAAGCGCACGGCCAAGGACGGCAAATCTATGTGACAGGACCGCTACACAAAAGTTCAGCTGCTCGGAGAACAGGAGAAGAGGGAAGTGGGGGAGAAACTTGGAAGGAGTCACACTGTCATGATCGGAGGCTGCCGTGGAGGAGCCGGGCTGCCGATATGCGTCGGAGGAGGACGAGTCCCGGGTTCCTAATGACAATCCATAGGCTCTGATGGCTGGGAGCGCAGTGCAGGTTGCCACCATGCGGCCAAGCGCAATAACACATTCTCGGCTATCAGGCAGGCAAACACGGAGCCCTGGATTTTGGGGGAGAGGATGTGACTGCTTTTCACATCAGAACAAAGGTGGAATGAATATGGTCCTTTGTTGAAATATTTCCAAAGAGCAAATGCCAAACTGATAAGAGATATTTTGCCAGGTTTTAGGAGGGGAGTAGTGCTGGGGTCCACCAACGAGAAATATTCCTGTAGGGATTTATAGTGTGTCTATGGTACCCAGTTATATAGTGATATATAGTATATCGAGTTTCTAGTGACCTTGTACATCACTATATCCCTATAGGGACTATGATATTTGTATAGCAAACCTAACATTTATTGTAAGCATGAATATGGTTCTTTCTCGCATGTTGTAGGCTGTGGACTGTAATTCCTCGCACTGTTTGAGGTACATGACATGAATAGGACAGACTGGCTGTGTCAAATCCTTATACTGTCAGGACTAAAACTGCTGCATGTTATAGCGGGATGGTTTGTTCGTGTTCAACTTGTGTAAGAGAGGACAGGGAGGAGGAGAGAGTGAATGGGAAATGAATGACTGGGGGACAGAAGGAGGAGAAGCAGAGAGGGTGTGATGGAGAATGACTGAGCAAATACTGTTTTCAAAAAGACAGTGTAAGGAACAGAGAGAGAGAGAGAGAGAGAGAGCAAGACTGAACAAATGCCCCACTGTCTTGGAAATGACAGTGCCTTGCCAGGAGAAACCTGGAGAGCTTAATGCAATGTTTTGGTGAGGGGCGAGTTCCATCAAAGCCACCACAGGGCAGCAAGGAAAATGTGATACCTTGCACAAAAGTTAATAATAGGACAGTTAACATCAGGAAAACCAAAAAAAGAGTGCTTCCTTGCCCACTCCCACGCCTGCCAGGGGACCCGATTATGATTTTTAAACACAGGCTTACTGTGCCTACACTCAGCAAGAGGGTAATTTAGAAAATCCCTGGACAGAATATGTTGAGCCAAAGCTTTCTCCACAGGAGAGGCAAAGCTGTTTGTTTGCATGGCTTCATGTTTTTTTCTTTCCTTCCAGATGCCCAGATGCCAAAGCTGCCAGGTGATAGCTCTTGTGGTGTGGTTGAGCAATGGCTAGCTGTGATCACAGGTGCTAAAGCAGCTTACTACAAGCTGTGTTCAGTCCAATATCAGACCCAGAAGTAAACTCAGAATTAACCACACAACTGGCAATGATGATTCTGACTCATTTGCAGCAGACTGCAATCATTTGCAAAACTATCTGATTTGCCTTGGTCATCCATATTTAACACCTTAAACAAGACTACCTAGTGGATTACATTTCTGGCACAGTGGAGGAGATTGGGATGAGGGCAAAGAACTCTGGAGGTGCCTGCAGAATTATTGAAGCAATCAGACTGTGCCTCCCTTTCAAGCAAACTGGTGTGACTTTTTTTACACCGCTACCATTGCCACCCCACTGACTCCTAAAACCACTCTCACCAGTCTAGTATTCCCAATGAATACCCTTTGCTCATACCACCCAGAAATTGCAGGAGTTTCATTCTAAATCTCTTAATTTATCGAGTCTTCAACCATGAAAAACTCTACTCTCTTTTCAGTTTCATCAAAAAAGTCAAAAAAGCTCCCTCTGCATCCTCAGAAGGCTGGAAGAGAGAAAGAGAGGAAGGAAAGAGGGGAGCAGGGTGCCTTTGAACAACAAAAGGCATCAGTGTATGAAATCATTGGCGATGCTCTGACTGATCAATAGCTCGGAGCCTCATCCTTGTTTGGTTCTGAGGGCTCTGTTGGCGATACAGGCAAGAGATCACAAACACACACTCACACAATTGCACGGACACACACACAAGCATAACCACATACATGCACAAGTGCAGCACACTGACATACACACACACATATAAGTACGTAGACATGCTCACACACACACACTCTCACACACTACAATTGCATCTGATATCAGAAGAACGGTCCACCCACATAGAAAAGCAGAGGTCAGAACGGTAGACCTGAGGGAAGTCTCAAAGTGCTTCAGAGAGCTCTGTGAAGTCCACCTCTACCACACACTTACATGAACACCACTCTGATGTCTGTAATCAACCCGTATACCTCGCTGGTGTCCACTTCAAAGGCAGCATGGCTTCATTGTTTATGCTTTATTGTTTGCGCTCAGATTCAGTCAAATCACACTGAACAGTTCAGAAGGGAGAACTGCTGGCTTCAGATCATTGAGTTCATGTATGTGATGAGTTTATTTGCCCAGGATCATTCAGATTGGATTCCTGTTTTGTGTTTGTGTTACATGGTGGGGAAGTGGTGAAACATCATGGGGATGGCAATACTCTCTTAAGATAAATGCAATCATTCAAAACATTGGTCCTTGGAAATCAGGTTAATTAAAAATGACACTTCACACTTTCCATAGTGATGGCAATGTGCTTGCCGTGATTCCCCCTCAATGGTAAATTCATTTAGGAGTAACACTGGACATATTAACCTGCAGTGAAAGTTTGATACACTGCTCAGTGGCCGGCCATGACAGACCAAGCAGCATAGTGGTTGGCCCACCTGGACTTCACAAACACCCATTTTCAAATTAGCCCCCCGAAGAAAGCTGGAGTGAGAGAGAGAGACTAAGGGCTTGTTTCTCTCTCATTGGGTGAAGGGCTCTCCATTATTTATTAAACATCTCTCGCACCATTAACACTTCTCTATCAATTAGAGCCCATATAAGTAGAGGCATCAAGAGAAAGGCAATATATTCCCAAACCAAAATGAATGCTATTACCACTGCCACCAACCATCCCTCCCGCCCTTTTTCTGCTGCTTTGACCAATCTCAGAGAAAGCTTAATGGATTGGAACGAGCAGGGTTTGATGGGAATGGAAGCACGGCGGGAGGCCGATGGGGTGATGAGCGTCATTTATTACCTCCGCGGCCAATTACAAGAACGATCTGTCATAATCGCCTTCTGATACAGGAGGACTCATGGTCTCTTGTGGAGGTTCCTCTGATCATCTTAACACCCCCAATCAAGACGCTCACCCCGAACTCAAAACTCACAACTTCAAAAGCCTATTTATGCACTGTTGTTTATTTCAAAGTTTAGTTCAACTTACTTCTCTGGCGCTTATAAGAGCATTAGTATGAGCAGGGTTAGTTGTAAGCGACTTACTGTATACCTTCACCTTGTTTCACTCATTAACAGGGATTAAAAGGTTTCCTCACACTAGTTAAATGCTGTCCACAGCACCGTGCACGAAGAGGGTTTGCGGTGCCAAATGCTTGCAGTAGAGGCAGAGAACTATTTCACCTCGACGCATTTACTTTTAAACAATAGTGTCGTAGAGGGTAAAAGTACGTAGCTGTACAGTTTACCCACCTCCCTGTCTGGACATAATAGAGTTGAACCACAACTCAGCCTAATTACTATTGTGTTGAATGATGGGGTCATAGAACAGTATACCCACTGTCTAAACTGAGTACACTTGAGGAAATGCTTTAGTCGCACAGCTCCACCAAGGCACTGCACGGTCACATTCACAGGAGGAAAGGAAAGTAAATTGCGCTGAAACAAAGTGACATTAAGAAAGCTGATGGACAGTCTAATTTGTGTAAGGAGCTATAATTGGAGGTGTTTTGGCAGATGGAAACAAGTAAAACAAAAATGCAAGAGTATTCATCAGAGAGAGACATCAGTAAGAAAGCAGGGAGAGGAGAGAAGAGCGGGGCTGTTTGTGTGAGTGAGACAGATGGTCAGAATAGAAAAGAAATATGTTGAGTGGAACTGTGCCCAACTTCGGGAAGGTACTGTATAAAGAAAGAAAGAAAGAAATAAAGAAAGAATTCTGAGGAGGCGTGTCATCATCAGCAACATGGCCGACTCTGAAGGAACCATCAACTCCACGATTATGTCTGTTATTGCTGAAAAACAGTTAACATGAAGCCCCCCGTATGTGTGCGAATTTCGCGCTGCCTGATGCATGACGACCCCCTCATGACCCCGAGAAGAACAACAACGTCACGTGGATAAATTGGGACTTTATGATTGGTCTTCCAATCAGCAAAGACCCCTCCCGCTGGCCCTGCGTGATGTCACTTCATTAAATGACGTCGGTGCCAGACAGTTTGAATGTTTCAGACTGATAGGGGGAGTGGAGCTAGGAGCCCACAAACAGGATGATGCTCCGGCTAAACAGAACAAACAAGAAAAGAAAGAACAAATGAATGAATGAAAAAAGACAGAAAGTAAATACTGCTTTAGGGAAGGAAATCCTGGTCTGAGAAAGAGATAAAAACGGACAAAACAGAGGACGTGCAGTATTAGAGAACACTGCATACTCACTACTCATCTGTCTGCCTGTTGGTTCACGTTGTGTTTCTCATTTTCCTATAAACCCATTCAACCTCCCACAATGCACACTGAAATGTTTTCGTGAGCCCATCACACTGTGTGTGGGTATGAGCGTGAGCCACCTGAGAAGCGATTGCATCTGACTGACATCACCCTCTGATTCATATATGCACATCGCTTTCTCTCATGCTCCAACACACATTCAAGAGACTGCAAAATAAATCATGAAGCTTTGAACAACACATTGCTATTTTCCTGAAAACTCTTTGCATCATTTGGTAAAAGTTTTGATGAGATGTCGTCGCCATCACATGGACCAACATGGAAACAGTGGTTTAACTACAGAAACCCTTGGTTGCTGGACAGTTGAATTGTTGACGGAATCTGATATGTAAGTTCTGGTAGGTTCTGGTAGGAATCTATACACTTTTTGTTGCAGTGGTGGGTAATAGTAATTGTGGTTTTGTTCCCACCACACCAGTGTTCTTGTTTTTCTTCCTAGTCTTCTTTCAAAGCTGTAACACTTAACACTTAGCATTTGTGACAGTATGTTATGTTATTGTATGACATATTGTATTGCATTTGGCTGTCAAACATTTCTGTGCATGCTTTTCTTCTTTTCTTCTTCCAAGGTTAACTCTTGAAAACTGTAGCTACAACTCACTGCCGATGGCCCACTATCCCCGATTTGCCAGTGTCAACCACACATTTCTCTACCAGCTCTGAATTAAAGTGATTACTGTGGCTTTACTGCAAGCCTTTACAGTTCACCAGTGAATGACCTCACTTGTGTATTGTTATAGTGAATCGGAGCATTATAAATGCATGAGCTTTAAACCTTATAGCTCTGTGAAAGTTAATACCTGAAAGTCTTCAGTTCCATTGTCTGGTTGATGGGCAATGGACCTCCCTTGAGAGTGGTTAAGGGTTGGGAGCTGTGGCTTGTGAAAATGATGAATTAACACCCACTGCCTAGACCAATTCCCCAATCTGTGGGAGACTAGCAGCTGAGGCCTCATTTGGCTGTGTGCACAGATGCACCAAAACACATCACAAGGATTTTGCCAAGTTGGAACAACACGTACACAGTCGAAGGCCATGGAAAGGCAAACAGCTCACAAACACTCGCACATGCTCCACACAGGTACACACACAAACAAGCAAACGCAAACACACCAGAGCATAAGTGACAGATTACCTGCTCCACAGTGGCACAGCTCCCATCTAGATTCAGAAGCCTCCTTCACTTTTATTAGCGGCAGGGGAAAATGAATATGAAGTCCCTCAGAGCTGCTATAGAGCGTCTTCTTTTCAACCTGATTGAACTCTGGGCTATAAGCCCTTTGAGTGACCTGAACTGTCACACATACACATTTGGCAATGTGTTCTTGAAAGATATGATGTACAATTGTGTTGTATAGTTATGCACCCTTGATTCATACTATGACTACTTCCAGGGCAAGTGCATGCACCCATCCACCGCTGCAACCTCCGCTCTCCTGCTTTCCACCACCCTATTTCTATGTGAAACTCCTGCCTGTTTTACTCACATGACTGCCGTCTCCTGTTTCACTTAGTACATATGATATCTTAACTTTATCTTTTAAATTACAGTGCTTTACTTTTTGTAACTATACCTACGAATGTGATGAGAACAGGTTGCACACTCACACAACACACACACACATCTTAAGCCCATTGGGTTCATTTCTTAGAGTCACCTTGGATTGAACATCAGTCAATTCAGAGAGGTAATTGGTGCAAACGTAAGACCCTAGGCACCTACAACAGATAGAGCATTGATGTTTCACCACCCACTGATATTCTTTCAGGTCAAAGCTCGTGTCAGTGAGCCTGGAGCCAGAGAAGGTAAAAAAAAATATGAGGATCATCATGTTGTGTTCATCCTGCTGATGTGAGATGACTATAAGAAACACACATAAATTAACACACACACACAGACACACACACACACACACACGTTTGCATGCATGTCTCAGCTTGCACAGGAGGACAGAGAGAGAGACGCAGACGTAAGGACACCAAAAAAGCAAACTATATCACAGCAGGACAGGCAGTAGCAAAACATTCTGCTGCAGCCTCACAGTCAACCAAGGTGCCTAAATCACAAGGTAATCTAAAAAAATTAAACAGTTCAATTTTTTATTGCATCATTTGCAGGTTGATTGTTGTCAAACATGTCAAACAGGTTGTGGACTTCCAAAATTGACCAATAGATCAGGCTGTTTCTTCTATCAGAAACTTTACATTTTGAGTGTTTTTCATTTTTTTTTTTATATCTATTTCAATTTTTCATCATAATGCATTGTGCCTTCTGGTCCATGTGCATAGTATGAGACAGAGAGAAAGAGATAGAGAGTGCACACAGAGACCACATGCAAAAGAGAGTCAATGTGTGCCCGCTGGTGGGTGATGCAAAGATAAGCAGCCATTACCTTTTCAAATTAATTCGCAGACCTGTACTGTCATATTTAATGGCGTATGGAGAGAGATTTTTTTTGTGCAACTCAGGAGATAATGGCAATGTCAGGAAGTGGAGGAGCATGGACACGTGCTGGCAGTTCTGCTCTTTCCTACCTCCGAACTGTCCTTGGCATTATGTATCCGTCAATTACACATTATGTAACTTTTTGATGATCATGCACTCTGCTGTTCCTGTCAATTAATAATAATACTAATAATGATTAATAAGATAAGATAAAGCACCCCACCAGGGAATGGGGTTGAGATGGGCAAAGTTAAATGCTGTTTATCCTTTGAAGTCCAAATTTAAAACAAAACAGAGAATCAGCATTTTTAGACCAAAAGCTCTGGCTGAATAATGTCA
>OOFE01011341.1:10917-22048 GCA_900323365.1 Monocentris japonica
AAGTTGTGTTTCTTAGAGTTTGTGATGAACTTGTTCTGCCTCTTCTTTTATCATCCTACTGTATTTGTTGTCTGTTTTTGTGCCCTTGTTTTTCAGTAAAGCACTGTGTGACAAACCCGTTTGTTACAAGTGCTCTAAATATATATACTTGGCTTGGGATCAACTCTTTAAAGATGATAAAAAAAAAAAGATTATAAAAAGATTAAAATGATTATTTAAGGTGCTGGCTGTCTAAAGACTGTTGTGTAATGTTACATTATATTTCTGTTATTGAAATAGTGAGCAATGGATTGCCTGCAGCTTTTTCAAAAATGTTATATAGCGAGGCCATGGAAAGTTAACTATATGAGAGAGAATGTCAGCTTGGAGTAATCATTTCTCATTACTCAAAAAATGTCAAAAGTGTTAAAAGAATTAGAATTATATGAGCTTGATTATTAGACTTTTGGCAGGGATATAAAGGGAATGACACAAAGGTTATACACTCACAAAGTAAATAGGAAATCAATGATTATAACTAGCAGATGCCCTTGCAATATTCCACATTTATTTTTATAACAGCCGTCAGTCCCTACTACTGTTGTATGCAATATTACCTATTATCTATTGCCTATACAAAATTGCCCTAAAATGTTGCTTATGTTTGATGCTCTTGAAGGGAAAGATCACCTATTATTCATTATGTTACAATGGTTGTCATTCCTTCAAAGTGAGCAGGGTTGACAAAACCCACCTTGAGCTGTTCTAAATGCTTTTTGCTCTGGTTACCAAAAGGCTTACTGGAAGCCACTCTATACTGCTATCACATTATTTCCATGGACTCTGGACCTTTGCAGCTGTGATAAATGGGAGGATGGCTTAACGTATGTCAGCACTGCAAGGAAGCTAAGTGTTAACTGCTTGGTGATTGCAGCAGAGCAGATGAATGGAGCAACGTGAGATTCTGCCACCATCGATGCCCAGAGAGCCAATGTAAGTGGGTGACCTATCCTGAGGGATGAGGTTAAGGAGTAAGGAGGTGTGTTAAGCAGTTGACATGCCATTCACCTAAGCCTTGTCAGTGACAGGACGCATCTGTTTTGACTTTTTTCTCCATCTCAGGAATGACTCGGTAGAAAATCCCCTTCACTTTACCACATGCCTGTGTTTAAAGAAAGCAAACAGACAGAGATTGAAGAGTCTACCTTTCAAATCCAAAGAGATTTCCTTCATCCTCTCTCCAAACTGAGCTTATGATTGATGAGCAATCGTTTCTGTTGAAGTTCTGTGTCACATTTACTTTTGGGTCTCCGTTCATACTTACTGGAGCTTCCCCCCCCCAACACTCCCCTCAAGCCAGTGTCCTTCGCAGTTACACTATGTTCTCTGAACATTGCCCTCATACCTGTTGAAGAGCAAAATCTTTCCTCCACATGAGGGCTTTTATGCTGCTATGCCTGATCCTGTTGCTTTTATTGTACCTGCCAAAATCAACTTGCATTTCTTTGGTTGCATTTGTCTTGCTGCAGTACAAATCTCCTGTTTTGGTCAGTAAAAGACAAATACAGGCAACCTTGTTAAAATAACTGATGTGAAGCCAATGTCACGACTGTAGGAAGGCTCGGAATAACCACCCCACCCCCAAGGAACACTTTGTTGTGTTTCTTACCTCACGGTGTCTGTATTTGCCAGTCGTATCATTATCCTTCTATAAGTCGCCTTTGGCTTGTCTTTCCCAGCGGTCGGTTGAGCCGAGTCATGATAACTATCAGCCTCCCTTACTTTAGCTTCCATGACCTGCATCCACAAAGATCTCCGCCTTGCCGAAGTTTCTAAAAACAAAGTAACACAATGAAGAAGTACAATAACATTTTTTGTGGGTGGCATACAGAAGTGAAAAGCTACCCAGAAACTGAATTTGCAAGTCATTGCTGTAATGTTAGATAGCTCACTCTATATTTGTGTGCCCAACGATTCCCTGCTAATGGTGTAAACCAGAGAATAACGGTGATATCAAAGCGTTGAGCGGCTCCGTTGGCACTGAGTTGGATATTCATTTTATCAGCTCCTACAATGTTTGTTTGAGCTCTACAATCCACATGAGCTTAATTTAATTGTAGTGCTGACAGGTATGAACAGTAAAATGCATCCCCGTAAAATTACACTGAGTACCGTCACTGTCGACACACAGTCAGTCTCACATTAAAGCTCAATGGTGTCGCTCCAAGATCTGTCTTAAATTGTAAATTGTGTAAATTCGGCATTGGCATGGATTTTGCTTTTACATTTCCCGGTAAGGAAGACATCAGCTATGATTCATTCTGTGAGGATTACAATTACTCATTCCTAAACCCACGCATTCGGTAATCTAGCAATCCCATATCTGCATGTCTGTCCATCTTTCTTATTTGAGCAAAAAAAAGGGAGCTAAGCGAGAGGCATGAGCCTTTGATCTCCTCAGGACTGGTTTGGCCTAACTGCCATGTATGGGCACCTGAGTGTACGCGCCAGTCCCCTTTATCTGCACAAAGCCCCTCATTAAGGGCTGGCTGGACAGCGGGCCTGGCGCTGGGGTGAATGCTGGCTAGTAGCGCCAGCCTGGCATCCACATGCAGGTGCAGAGACGCTTGCTTTAATTGACAACAAGAGAAGAAAGGGCTCCGTGCTGTGCATCACAGCCGCTCCTCTCTCTCCCGCTCTCTCTCTCTCTGTTCTGGCTTGACCAGGTTATGGGCCCTTCTCACAACACGTGAGCTCCACTCCTCTGTTCTAGCACTCAGCTCCAACTTTCTCTCCAAGACAAAATGGCTTCTCTCTCTCTCTCTCTCTCTCTTTCTCTCTCTCTCTCTGTCTCTCTCTCTCTCTCACATACACACAGGACTCCCTTGTTGCAGTTATTCGCTTGATGAAACATTTCAATGAGACATCCTTTTTCCTCTCTCTCTCTCTCACTCTGAAAAATGAAATCTGTAAATGTAGCTTGGGATATATAGTGTTCACGTCCTGTACTGGCACAATGGAGCCAATCAAGTCTTTGGATCCAAATGAGGATTGATACTCCCTAAGGAGAGTTATGATAACCCAGCCGACTGACACTGCACCTACCAGAGATCCAGACACGGAAACAGTGAGTTGCAACACAGACGCTTGAGCGGATGCTTCCATGCGATCAATACCTTTTATTGGCATTATCACCAGACTGCAACTTTTTGGGTCTCAGGCGTTGCAAAAGCTGGATTGGTTTCAGCTGGAGATGCTCTCCATTTGTCTAAAACATTTGGCTTGCTGCTTAATGAAAAACGGAGAGTGGTTGGGCACAAAACGTCTAATTAATTAGATGTATTTTCCCACTTCTGGACAGTGGGAAATAAAGAAAAGCATTCAGTTGAGCTACCGCAAATTGATTTCTTCCTACTAGTATCAAAGATCAGGCATATTGGTCCACTTTACCTCCATCTCTTGATTCATTGCAATAATTCACAACTTTAGCGGAAATCATTTGAAGGAAAGAGCTTTCAATTAAGATTGGAATGCTGAAAAGGTTTTTTTCACATTGACAGGGAAAGTGCACCTGCTGTAGAAAAGTGTCTCTGGAACATCATTTCTATATTAACTTGAAATGGGCATTCCTCACAGTCTGAGTGTGCATTTTCACAGACATCAAGGACAGGGGCAGGCATGGAAGAGAAAGAGAGAGAGGGGGTTAAAGAAGGGAAAAGAAAAGAGAGGAAGGGAAAAGGAGTGTGCTTGAAGGGATTGGGAGGTGTTGTGGGATATGTGAAGGTATTTTAGGGTCGTGCCAGGGTGGGTGGGTGGTGCACCTGAATTATCTAGAAAACACAGCTGCAACTGCCTGAGATGCCGCCTCCTCTCCCCTGTTCAATAATTATGGCAGAGGAGCGGTCTCAAATAAGAATGAATCACAACTAGTTTGATGAGATTCCACATTTAATTGTGCATCCTTTGTTCTTAAGTGTGTGTTGACCCACGTTCAGTGCATGGGTGTGCATCTGTTTTCTGGCTCTCCTAGGGCCAAATGTGTAAACCATGCGTACACACAAAAAGTGTGCGTTCGCCACTTTCCACATAGGATTTGGAATTTCTAAAAATCAACAGGTTGTGAGAATGTGCGTACCAGTACAAATCTTTCACATCATGTGTAGCTTACGCAGTCTTTTGAGTCTGATTAGTGCGATATTGTGAGTTGGCAAAAAAAGGATAATGTCAAAGTGTGAATTTGGGTGCTTCTGTGAAGATACACATAAACGTCTCCGCTTGGCTACAAAGAGAAGGGGTTTATGGGAAGCCGTTGCCCGCAGATTCTAGCAGAGGGGTTAACGCGCACACCTCCAAAATCTCAACGACACGTCGCACGTAGATGCGTCGTGTGCGTCAAACAAATGCTGATTGGTCGAGCAGGGAAATATATCTGGTGGCATTGGGGGTTGGGCCAAGACTCAAAATGTAACTAAAACAAAGATCCAAAACATTCAAACGGAGAATATCAGTTTGAGGAGCGACTCTCAGATGAGGTTCACCAATAAAAGAAAAAAGAAATTGATCCACAACAATGCCACAAGCATGTCTCTTTGTTTACACTTTTACCGGGGGTGAAAACGGGTTTCAGTTTCTGGGTACTTCTTCGTTTTCTGTAGTGTTAGTTTCCATAAATGTGACACTGCCCCCTAGTGTACATGTTAACGTTACGTTTTCTATTTCTCCAACCATTACTCCAACTTCACAATCTGTGAAATTGAACTTCTTCTTCTTCACATTTTCACCAATGCTTCTGCAATTTCTTCTGAATACTAAAATACCAACGGCCATTTACAGTTGTGGCCAAAAGTTTCCATACACTTGAAAAGAACATGTATATCATGGCAGCCTTGAGTTTCCAATGATTGTAGATTGTAGATTTTGTCATATTTCCAGAAGACCTATAATAAATTTATGAAAGAACTAAAATTCATGGATGTTTTTTGTGACAAAGAAGTATGTGCTCCAATCATTTCATCACAGAAAAATAAGAATTGTAGAAATCATTGGAAACTCAAGGCTGCCATGATATACATGTTCTTTACAAGTGTATGGAAACTTTTGACCACAACTGTATATGCAGACCAGGCTAACTGGGGGTGTGTTGGAAACCATTTATAGTAGATTGTGGGCACGGTCATAAGGCGTGTGCACATGCCCACGATTTCAGGAAGATTGAGATTGATCAGGAAAAATGAACAGGCGTACGCAGGGTTTTATATATCTGACGAAAATATTTATGCATTTGGCCCCTGGTGTGTTGAGTGGGAGGAGGGCTGCATGCTGCGCAAATACCAAGTGATTCTGTTCTTGATAATGCTGGCATTTCTCCAACCTTCATTTCAAATATTTGTTTTTCCTTTAATCCAATCTTATTTCTAATTTCTGTTGTCAATCCACCTCTTTTGGGGAGGTAGACAAGAAATTGAATCATCTAGATAACTGTATTATAAACGTTCTCTCTTTGTTTTTGTTTTTTTACTTAAAAAATGTTGGCTGGGTTTGTCATAACTATACATGCAATTCATACACACACTGAGTGGATAAGAGTCTATGAGCTGTACATTATGGCTTTCTATTTTCTCATCGTCTGGTTCAAGCTGTTGTCTTCAACACTGATTAGGCAACTCATTTCAATGGAATTAGTATGAAAAGAGAGATGGCTTCTGCCAGCAGAAAGTTCAATCTAAAATGAATGTCCTTCAGAGTGTATGCATGTAGATATTTAGGTACAGTATGTGTTAAGTGTGTGTGTGTGTGTATCTGTGTGCTAATGCAGATTTCCTGAAGGTCATCATAAACAGGTACGGTAATGAATTCAATTCCAGTGAACCAATTTATTTCTTGAGCTATTGCAAAGCAAACCATATTTATCTCTACGTAACACTCTCTCTAGGTTTTCTCTCTCTCTAAGAGAGGTGTTGATCATATGTTTCTGTGACCACAGTGGCCCACGTATTTCTCCTCTGTAAACACAGTCAGGCTATGCTATTTTTATATCTTGACTTATTTTGGTGAACACTGTGGGAGTGAATTGGAGTGCCAATCTATTTCTTTATGGAGAGACTAACACGCAACTTCATTTCAGCTTCACAGTAGCTTCACTTCAAGTTTTTATGATGCATTCCTTATGTCATCAAAATGTGCCTTCTCTTAACTAAAATAAAGGCTCTATACTTACCAATTTCATATGTTTAATAGAGAAAATTGTGCATGTAGGAAAATAAAAATAGTTTAAATGGAATTAGTGCTGGTGCAAAAATAAGTGAACCTCCTCTTGAATTAAGTAAGTAGAATCAGGTAAGATAACTATTTTTTAGGTTATTCTTCTATAACATGAAATAATGACCACCATATGGATGTGAACCTTTCAAGCACGACTGTACCTATATCCTAGGCTATATCCTAAGACAGTAAGGAGCTTGTTCCAATTTTTAAGAAATGGGAAAAGTAATGCTGAAGTATAGAAACTCTACACTCAATTGCTGCAACAAAAAGAAAAATATCTCCTCTTGAATGACTTAATGAACTCTATAGAAGAATCAGCCTTGCTTCCCACACCATCACAAAAGCAGTGTAGAATATTATGAAGATAGTTAATTTGTGAATCAATGTAAGGACAAGGCCGCTTAGGTTTGGTCATTTAACACTGAATGAGTGTCAAAGGTCACTCATCTTTATCGGCAAAATTAGGTGGTTTGTATGAGCAGAAGAAAGAAGAGGTGGGAGGTGTGAGGAAGATTTCAAAATACACACACCCACACACCCATAGCCCTTTCTCTATTGGAATCAAGAGTTGCTTTTTGGGCTAATGATATGTGCTTAGGGAGAAGAGGGAGTAAAAATAGGTAATGAAGACAGTTGATTAATGTAGTCAGTTATTTACACCATATTTCATGAAAAGACCTCCGTACATTCTTTCTAAGACACCCTCATAGTAGAGCACATGGGAGGCACACTCTTTGAATCAATTCAACAAACATTACAATTTACACAGAAACACACACATCCTTTCATATTCATTCACCCAACAGCAGTTTTGTGGTTACCCACGTCGTAGTTGCTCTCGGTGGGAGAGAGGCGTCTGGAGAAAAAGGCGCAGGGATGAAGCTTCTCATGGTGGACAGACTGCTGGAATAGGAATAGTGAAGCGGCACTTTAACTCAATGAATGCCCGCCTCAGACGTCCACTGGAAGCCTGCTGGGTTCTTGCAGGTCAGGGCATGGAGAGGCACTGCTCTGGAACTGAAAGACTGGATAAAGCGGTGGTAGTAGTTGGCAAAACCCCATGAATCTCTGTACTTGTTTGATGGAAGTGGGCCTGGGCCAGTCCACCACTGCCTGCAGGCAGTGATGACACATCCAAAGAAAGGAACTTGGGTGGCATGAAACAGACACTTCTCAGGTTTAACAAAAAGGTGAGCACCTGTCTCACCTACCTGCTGGATGACTGGCACTGCTGACCTGTGCTGGCTTGTGGGCTGGGCTGGCAGAGCTGGCTAGTGACACGCCTCTTTGACTGTATGCTACATGATCTAAATAAATAAATCTATCTAAATAAAAGATACAAGTAAGTACTTGTTACTTACAAACAGTCTTTGAGGTAACATCAAAGGTAAAGTAAATCGTTCAAGTAGGCTTAATGTTACCTTCCAAAAATGTCAGCCAGTAACTTCTCTTCCCTCTCTCTTCCTGCCTCCATCAGCTAGGTAGCTAGCTAGGTAGTGACTGGTCTTGACCTGCAACACCTGCTTTATTTCCTCCACGAAACTTAATAAGCTCACTTTTATCACTTACTATACGTAGCTAGCTAACATTCACGTTGAAGAGAAACCAAGGATTTATGTGTATGCTACGAGGAGAGCAGGGAGGCGGGGCAAACTGCTAACTAACTCAGCGGCATGTGTGTGTACAACAGTAGGCTATATCTTAAAAGCAGCATCTTTTGAATTCAGAATTGAATTCACAAGATAAATGTCAAAATACAAAAACTTGAAATCAACTAAAACTTCAGGCACAGGTAATTGAGGCCAGGAAAGGTAGATCCAAAAAGTCTCTCTTTGCAAGAGATGTTGGATGAGAGATGTTCATAATGTTGTGCCATCGGGTCAGCAAGTTCGCTGGTTCGTTTTGTGTTCAGCAATCCTTACAAATGTCAATGAATGACTGTGACTTAACAATATTAGAACAATGATTGCAATTCCCCAAAGGAGATTTTAACCAGGTCTCCCTCTTAGGAGCTGGGAGGTAACTCCTCACCTACTTGTCTTTTAATGTGGGGGCTTGTCTGAAACTTACCCCAGGAGGCTCAGGAAAACACTCTGCAGGGAAGGGTCACTTCGGATGATGTCCCGGCTATATTGGGTAGCAAAGTATGGTTTCTGCAGATGTTTTTCCTTTTTAGGTTTACAAGGGAGTGGCAAGGCTCCATCGTAAGGCTGTATAAGCGTATGAGTTTAAAACTTTGTTTAAAACGAATCAGCATGTCAGCTGGTTGCGTCATAAAGTCCTCGTCCACATCACAGATGCCTCTGCGCCTCTGCAATTGTCCATATGGGATGTTATTAATTAACCAAGGAGGATGGAACGTTTTTTATTTTTCCAGTCAGTATTTCTCCAGAATATGGAGGTGTGTAGATTACCATCATAGTCTCTTGAGATCCTTAGGTCCAGGAAACCTATTTCAGTAGTGTTGTACTCGTAGATTAATCCTAGACTATTGTTCTTATTGTTTTGTCCTGGAAAGCACTGGATGTGGAATAAATAAAACGTTCTTCCCAAAAGCCCAGAAATAAGTTGGCAGAGTTGGAGCAAAACAAGATTGCCGTTCAATCCAGCTTATCGAGCCGATCCTGAAACAAGAAGACGTTATTCTATAAAGTCCACTCAGTGAGTTGGGCAATAAAATGATTGGTGGGAATGGCCTCAGGTGGTGTGGTACCCATGAAGTGTGTCAGGGCCTCAGGACCCGCATCATGAGCAATGTTGCTGTATACGGATTCAACATCCATTGTGGCCATGAGGCAGGCACCCATATTCTGGATCTCCAGATGGTAACTAACTCCAGGACTAACACCAGGAGGGTTCTCTATATCTTTATGGATTTAAGGGGGCATATAAAACACAGGAAAATGTTTAAGTTTTTTAAGTTTTAATGATACTAAACCTTCAAATGTAAGTTTTGGTAGAATCTAAATTGTTCAATTAACTCCCAGGGTAAGCCTTGCCCTTTTTGCCTTAACATGGAACACATGCTTGGTAAAATCAATGTGGATGTGCTGTCCCTTTGCTCTTCCTTCAAGGCTGTAATCAGGACTGGGTATTGTACAGCATCCCGGTCTACCGCACATATCATTTAAACAACCTCCTCCACTGCATCGCAATAAATACCTTGGCAATGAAAGCTTTTAGTGACAAAAAGGGAAAGTACAGCGACAAGTTTAGTTCTGCCAATCAATATGTACATTGCAGCTTTCTTTCTCCCTTCACAGCTCATCCATTGTCTTTCCAAATGCATCTCTCTCAATGCACCCATGTACTCAATAGCCGAGTCCAACAAAGAACTGGAATCAATGATTGAATATGTGCTGTATGCTTGCTGAATAGAAAGGTGCTATCACTTACTCTGGCCCGCTGCCACTTTTCATATGTCTTTAAACAGACCATTTACAAGGGTCAAGCAGCAGGCTGATGTGGGATTTGTGCGGAGGTGTCGACAATATGCTAGGTTGGCAGTGATTGTGTTTTTGTTTGCACAACAAATTTAAAGTTTCTGAAAGTTGCTGGTGATCAGTACTTTTTTTATTATCCTTTATTTAAGCAGGCAGTCTCATTGAGATCAGAATCTCTTTTGCAAGAGAGAGCTGCAAAACATATAGAAAAATTTTAGCCTGACACGTTAACACAGAGTTTATAAATATTTTTATAAATATTTATAAAAATCTACAGTTTCAGTTGGGGTGCCATGAAGAGTCCTTGAAAATAAAATACATTTTGTTGTATCAGAATTTAAAACAAGTTTGTGAATAATGCTACAGAGCTGTAATGTTTGGCTCCCATAGGCCAATTTTATGTACATTAACTGTGTCTGCTATGTTATTATGTCACTTTTCATTTAGTTTTTGATTTCAAACCAAGGATTTATGTGTATGCTACGAGGAGAGCAAATTTTTAGTTTTTGATTCCTGAGATGATTGTCTTTCCTCTGTTTATTTCTCCTCCTGTGCCTCGCCATTCAAGCTTGTGTGTCCTTTCACTTTCTTCCCTCCTTCCCATAAATATGTTGGTTTCTTATGCACAATAAGTGTTAGCATCAGGCACACTCGACTAAAGCGAAATTGTATTAAAATAGTGTTACCATTAATGTTTATCTCATACCATTTCTTATACCATTTGTGTCACAGTGCCTCATTTTCAATGTTTTTGTTTATCTTATTTCCTGACACTCTCCTCCTTTATGCCTCCATTTACTTATGCCTCATTATCCTCTGCTATTATCCTCTCCACCTCCCCCTCTCCTTCTCTCTCTTTCTCTCTCTCTCTCTTTCTCAATCTATGTCGCACACCCATCGGCTGACCCCTGGTACTCTGGTATGCGGTCACACTTGGCATCCATTCAGCAAGTGTCTCTTCGTCACCGTTGTATAAGAGCGAGGGGGAGACACGATGCATTATACATGAATTACAGGCTGGCAGACAGCACAGCACATGGCACCCATCTCACTGTGATGAGTCTGGGGAGTCTTCTACTAATTCTACTGAAGCATGCGTAGTGGAGACAGCCGCAGAGATGAGGGATGAAATATTATTAAAGAGTCGGAGGCAAGGGCATGGGAGGAATGGGGGTTAGAACAAGCAGGGGGGAGGCATGTTTGAAAAAATATTCAGGTAAGTAAAATGGCAAAAGAAGAAGAGCACATATGTGTGTGTGCATGCACGTGTGTGAGTGCACATTTATCCTTTGGGACTTACCTTTGAGACTCCATTCGATTCATGTCTTTGCACACTTAAGTGTATGAATGTGGTTGTATGCACACTTGTTTTTATGTAGATATGTGCATGTGTGTGTGTGTGTGTGTGTGTGTGTGTGTGTGTGTGTGTGTGTGTAAGAGTGTGT
>OOFE01011341.1:22068-43060 GCA_900323365.1 Monocentris japonica
TGTGTTTGATGGGCAATTGGGTGTGAGGATCCAGGCAAAGTGTGTCTGCATAATGAGAGTCTAAAGTGGCTGAGTGAGGTTCTAGCCACGTCTCAACATCACTGGCAGGGAACAAACGCACACACACACACACACACACACATGCCCCACTCTGCAGCCAAGCAAGACACACACACCAATCTCTACTTACATAAGTCACACACACACCACACACTGACACATAAAAAAGCATTGAATACAGACCCACACAGAGTTTACGGCACCCAAGCCCCTTAAGGTTGTGGGCTAAATAATAGATCTCTTAGTCTGTTTTGGCCCCTGCGGCTCATTTCTTCACCTAAAAGGGATCAAGTGGCACAAAAGCCTCAAGTTAGTCTTACCACTGACAGTGTATAGAAAAACATCAGCCATGTTTGAACATCTACAGCCAGAAGAATGTGGTTGTTATCTAGCAGTCAACATGTGAAATGCACTGACCTTGTGCCACGCTTCATCCCTCAGTGCTTTTGGGAGATAGATTAAGGGGAATTTTGTTATCCTCAGGACACAAGCGCACTGCTGTACACACACACACACACACACACACACACATGCACAAACGTACTAGCACCCATTCCATCTCCTGTCTGTTGCTGATGGAGTGGCTGTCTGAATCCTGATGCTATTGATCTGAAGCATTCCCTGATAGCTGCTCCATGCTCAGAGTCACAATGTCTCCACGTTGCCTACACACAGTAAAACTAACAGCAATTGATTCTCTTCCTACTATCAGAGAGACATTTTATTTACTGGAACAAAGCCACTTGTACTTTTGCTGCTGTATTTATTGGGCCTGGTGACAGGAATAAACCCGCCTTGACGGTAACTATAATTGGGTGTGTGCGATGACAGGTGAGATAGGAAGAGAGGGGTGACAGGCAGAATCACTGCAGCACAGGTTCACATCAACATACTTTTCTACCTTCAATATTCTGTTATTTCTATGCTTCTACATTTTCTCGATTAAATAAGGCTGATAATCGCTATTCAATTAATGCAAGTTCAGCCTGTTCAGTCTGTTTGATGTAGAATTTATGGCTGAATGGATGTAAATCTTACAAGCTTTGTCTCAATTTGTCCTGATTCATCAGCCCTGAACTCGATCCATCTGCAGAGAGATGCACGACGTGAAGCAACAACAAATTTCAAGTTGTAAAAGAAGCTGTTGGTTAACGTGCCGGTGCACTTTAACACGGCATAGTTTAACATGATGGTGAGTCATCGCATGAGTGTGTGAGGGGTGCACGAGTAAAGCATCACTGCCTCAAGCTCAGTGCCACTGAATGACCCCTTTCTCTTTTATCTACACTGCTTCCTTGTTCTTCTGCTGATCATTTATGACTGATGAAGGAATACATACAACATGGTAACAGCAAAAGGGAAACACAATCCACACTGTAAATAAAGAGACTGGCAAGGCTGCAGCTCAACCTTGAAGTTGACATTATAAAGGGTATATTTAGAAACCCAAGGTGCATTAAGCAACCAGGAGTACTTAACTGACAGATTAAATGATGGATCCAATGAGCCTTTCCTTCTTTCGTCCATGGCGGTCACAGACTAAGACAAACAGCGGTGCCAGCTATCAGTGCACGCCTACCTATCTGTTGCTGAGGATCGATGTGAACTACTCCTACTTGCTCCATGCAAAGTCCATAAAGGTGACGGGCTGCCAAGTCTTTAGGAAGCGAGTGATCAAATTCATCATGAAAGAAGGCGGAAAAGAATTTGTGTCTCGGCTGACATTATCCCTCGGTTTTCTGTGGAGCAGAGCTGGAGACTTGAGACTTGAGTCGCCCAAAAATAAGGACTTGCAACTTAACTTGACTCATCTCCTGTGAGACTCGACTTGACTTGAGACTTGACAGCAGTAATTTGACCAGACTTTCCCCGGCAAAATCCAATAGCTTTTTTTTCAGAAAACAATGTAGGCTACAGTAACAGTTAAATAGGCTATTAACTAATCACAAGCCCGGTTCACTGCGTGCACTGCTCTGCCTTTCTGCAGTGTTTGTTTGGAAGGTAACCATGGGAACAGGCTGTGTGGGTACACCTGGATAATGGGGATAGATAACTATGAGCTACCCTAACTCTGATGAGAACAACCAATAAATAACTGGTATAAATGTTGAGTTTCCTATGGCAAACCAAGCATGAATACGCCACCAAGCCTGCGTATATCTAGGTTAACCCTCCCACTCGAAGGAGTCACACTGCTGTGTGACTGTTTAGCTACTCATTTTCTTTCATGAACTCATATTCTCTGAAAGTAGGTTTCCGCGATTAACTAAATTCTTTACGTAGATCGGCTGAAACAGTAGGCGGCCAAGCCTAGGCCTACTTTTCATTATTGATAGAATTATTTTTCATTTCTATAAGTATTTAACATTATTACTGAGGCCTCTTTGGTGTTTATTGTACCTGTAATCATGTGAACTTCTGAATCATATTAATGATGCAGTTTCAGAGAGATCTGCAGTGCCCCAAGAATTATTGGCAACCTTAGTAAAAATGAGCCAAAAGGCTGTAAAAAGTAAACAACACAAGTAATGAGCTTATTCTGTGTTCTCAAGATTCAAACAACGATCATTTTACTCAGCTGCAACTTTAAATAGCAACACTATTTTCATTGTTTTTTTATTTGATTGCCTTTATTCTGAGAAGATGGCTGATGTGATTACTGGCACCCAAAGCATATTAAGTCTTCGAGTATGATGAAATCAAACAAGATTACTCATGACCTTCCACGGATTCATTCAATAGCAAAGACCAGTGAAACACATCTTGTAATTGTATGAGACAGAAAAGTTTTACTGTAGAAAATGGGAAAAGTGCTGCTTCCTTCTCCTCTTCCCAACTTTCTCCTGGAACATATTCTTTTTGTGTATTTGACACCGGGGCTGGGAGGGTCTGAGTCTCTTCCGTCTCGTCAAAGTGGGACCTACGGGCTCCACAGCTGTCACTCATGCTCATAGAGCCCTACTGGAGGGTGACAGCTCCTCTGTGAATTAGCATCTCCCACTAACACCCAGCTGCATGAGGGGGAAAGGCGATGGAAAAAGGCTTGGTGTATATATATGAGAACAGCCTGCCAAGTCTCAGCTGCAGAGGGCTCACAGCCAGCGGACCATTACATTTGTCTGGATCATGAATGTAGTCTCTGAGTGGAAGATAGAGAGAATAGTGCAGGGGAGATAAAGCTGAAGATGGAGATGGATAGAGAGAATAGGAGGAATGGAACAGAGGGTGAGGGCAACAGAGGGGTGAGATGGAAATAGTGAGAGATGAAGGGATGGGGGAAAGGAAAAGAGAGGAGATGGAGACAAATGCAGAAGAGGCACAAGAGGCAGCACCTGCACAGGGAGGTCCTCTCAGACGATGCCTCAGCCAGTCTTCAGAGAGACCAGATGCTGTGTGGACAGTTGCGCTCAGTCATCAGAAGTCCACTGGGGGTTAGCTCCAGCAGAAGATAGATTATTAAGCAGTGAATCTAAGACGCTATACGCAACGGAAGACAATAGGTCACCAACATATTTACAGAGGTCAAGTAAAGAGCTAACCAATGAGAAGGGGGTTCTAATGAATGTAATGTTAAGAATATTTCTTGTACTGATGAGCAGTTTTTGTTTATATATTGCGAAGTGATTTCATATTATATATCATTATATAATATGAAATATTATGAATTTTATTATCATATATATATATATTTATTACCCATACAGTGTATTCTGGGTATGTCACCCTCAATATTATTATTAATCTGCAGTTCATTCTCTGAAAGTTGCAAAATGAGACATTATCTGTGTGGATGTTTGCTTGCACAGTGGGGGGTTTGCATTGGTACACACAGAAAATACGGTGCCTCCAAGAGACCTTGTGTTTGACATACATAATTTCATCTATCCATTTTTCCGACCATATCGCCACATCTATTGAGCTAACATGGGCTCTTTGTGGTATGCAGCAGAGGGAAGAGAATCCTGAGATGTTAGAATGAAAATGCCAGGGATGAGTGAAGCTATATTAACAGCGGCAAAATGCAGGAGGCTTGTGAAAATGATTATTTAAGCACCAATAAACTATTCTAGACAGGTAATTTGGCAGCCCAGCTCAGGAAAGTGTGTGTGTAAATCAGTCCTGTTGAGAACTATGCAGAGAGCCAGGTAATGACAACACACTCAGACACTGGCTCACTCCTCTACAGCTCTAAATGTAACGCATCGCACATACACACTAGGATGCACACACAGGCTTTCATATGCCAACGCACATGTACAAATGAACGTGCACGTGCACACACATTTCTCCCTGGAGCACGTTTCTACACCCCCTCTCATTAATCACTGCTGTTGGTGTCTGTGACAGGTGGGCTACAGAAAGGTGACAGCAGCTCACCTCTTTTTCTCTCCTTCCTCATCAAGAATATAAACATCCGACACTGTTAGCTTTGCTCCACCTCCCCACTTATGCCAGGGTGTTGAATCCACAGCCTCACCATAGAGCAAGTGCCACCTAAACCTCTCCCTCGACCCTTGGGAACCTTGATCTGAGGCTCTGAACGTGGCCTTTGCCAAGCCCCTCCTGCCCCAATTCCACTCCACACAACACAGTGTGGCATGATGTGTATGTGTATCTACTCGTTACTGAATCTGTTTATATGTCTGTTAGACAGAGAAAGCACAGACTACACTAAAAGCAGTTTACAAAATGCAAAATGTCAAAAGTCAACAAATCATAGCCATATCTTATTTATTTTTATTTTATTTCAGTATAAATCCTATGAAATGAATATATGTAATTATGCCAAGCAAGAAAAATATTCACTGAGTGATGCAATATAATCTGACGAAAAGAGAAAGTCACTTCAGGTTGAGATTACGATTTTGCAATCCACAACATTTTGTTCGTCTCCTTCCATTAGTGTCAACTTACAAGAGAAACCATCCTGTACAACCCCACAAAGAAGTGTAATAAGATCAGTCATCAAACATATAAGGAGAAAACTCGCCAGTAAACTGGTCAGTCCTCCCTACAGACTCTTCAATGCACTCCCTCCTAGAAAAGGTTTTTTTTTCTGGCAGTGAGGGCTAGGTAGGTCCCACTAGGTAGTAAAGCTGATTGTTTCTTGTTTTATTGATTAAGTGATTTTGATCCAAAAACTTCAACTCACAATGTCGTCATTTTCCATGATAAATGGTGGGGTTGGATCTGTTTCACAGAACATTCTCATGGCTTCCATTAAGTTGTAAATGCAGGGACACTTAAGTGGCACAGCCATTTTTAGGACTATGAAGACAGGAAAATTGAACTCAGAAAAACTACAAAATGTCAATGTCACCATGTACATTTTCCGGTTTCATTTGACTGAAGACGACTTGAAGTATCTATGAAACTATGCTCATAACTTGATTTTCTGGTTTTGATACCCAAGGGCTGTGGGGTCTAGTGGGGTCTAGTGGGGTTAAGCCTGAGGACTGGACTGCTGACTGTGAGCTGGCTGTTGAGAAGATCAAGAGTGCAGTTTCTCTGTTATTAACTGTTATTCCGTCCCACCCAGACTTCAAGGGGCCATTCCTCCTGTCAACCAATGTGTCGATGGATGGTGAACTTCTTAGCCAGATACCTGAGGGTGAGAGCCGACCAAGACCTGCAGCCTCTGCCAGTAACCCTGTCTCCATCTCCATCCCCATCTCATCATCCAGCTAGAGTTTTTTGTTCTTAAGTGGGCTGTGTGTGATAAATTCACCCATTGGCTGAAGGGGAACAGATTCACAGTGCTTACCGCTTGACTAAGCCCAATTAGATGCTTGCAAGTAGAGGTGGGTGTCAAAGCATGCATCCTTTGACTTGACATCCTTTGACTTCGATTTGAAGTATATCCCTGGAACTCAAAATGTCTCTGCTGACCTTCTCACCTGATCATTTGCGAGAGCTTCAAAAGTCAGCCAATCCTTGGAGAACAGGAGAAAGTATCCAGCAGCTGACTCAAGATGAGAGCTTTAGCAAAGCGTCGAATCAGGGAGTGAAAGCTGTCTTGGAGTCTTGTCTTGAATGGGAAGTCAGCTAACCAGTGTGCAATGCTCAGTTAGCCCAGTGCTTTGCTAGTCTTGTGCATGGGTCCATACATGCTCTCCCTGTCCTTTCCATAGAAGAGGTGAGGAGGAACCAGAAGGCAGACTGTGTAATAAACTCTGTGGCCCTCTCTGTAGAGAGATGCTGAAACACTGGGAAAAGCTTGAGATAAAAGATGAAATTCTATACCACAGGTCTAAGGACAGTGTTGGCAACAAGAAGCACCAGCATGTTCTGAAGGGGACCCACAACATCAGAGCCAGAGAAGAACCATTCATCTGGTGTGCCAAGGGTTCTGTTGGTCAGGGAGAATTGAAGAAATATGTTTCCCCACTCTGCAATTGGTTTGGAAGACACTGAAGTTTGGTCAGCAGAAGGAAAGAATGGAGAAAATTTGGATGTTCTGATCATTACACACCATTTCACAAAATTGGCCCACACGTGTCCCTGTGCAAATCTGACAGCCAAAGTGGTGGCACATAAATTGTGGAACCTTTTGTACCTAAGACTTCCCACAACAAATCCATTCAGACAGGGGAGCTAATTTTGAGCGCAACTTGATCACAGAATTCCTCCAGGCGTCAAGAATCAAGAAACCCCTGTCACACTGTATATAATTGCAGGTGTGTTTGCAGCAACAAATTTCAGTATATGATCATTCATGCATGTGTTTTTTGTTGTTGTTTATTTATTTTTTGTATATCCTTTTGTGTATCATGACTGGGTAGATTTTACTTGTGTTAAATAGTGTTTAATGTAATATATGGTCATTACGGAGGGAAGGAACCCAAAAGAACTGTGGTGTCAAGATGGTTTTGTGGTACAGCCTGAGTCCATTATAATGGGTTTTATACATATGGTTACCAATGCATACTGACTAAAAGTATATGAGAATTAAAAACAGGAGGAAATAAGAAAGATCACTAATGAGCTGTGTGGTTACCACAGTTGTTGGCATATCAACCAACAATGGCTAGCTGTGCTTAATGGAAAATATCAACATAGTTCCAATGTATCTTTCACCATTCACATTGCTTTGTTATCCATCGTATAAAGAACCTTTACAGTGCCATGAAGAAGCATTTGTGAATATATGAAATGTTTTGCAAAACTTATTTTGGTGCAATAAAATTAAAAACTATCAATACCACAACCTCAGAACAGTTTAATTCTATATAGAATTAAATTCCTCAATCAAATTCTTCAAAGGTTCTTCAAAGAACCATTTAGAGGTTTGAATCATTCTTCAGTTAGTGGTGGTTCTATAAAGCACCTTTACCTAAGACTATCTGAAGACCGTTAGAGTGTAGCACGCCATAACGTAGAGCTGTGGATCATGGAAGGAAGAACGGAAGCATAAATAATAGTGGAGGGATGAATAATACCCCACTGCCCCATATGCTTTTCTTTTCATCCCAGCTTTGTTTTATATGATCTTTAGTATAAGTGCAACAAAATACTTTCATTAGCATTGCATTATGCATCATGATCCTCTTCATTTCCATTTTCTGCCCCTCAGTGAAGACACAAGATGCAGTGGTGTGCTGTATCCAGTAGACCTAACATTAATGAGACAGTGTCCAAGAAGGGTGTTGCTTATTTAATCTTGCTGGAACAGCATTTAGTTGCCATATCTGCTGTGTGTGTGTGTGTGTGTGTGTGTGTTTAAATGCTCAATGTGATTCAGTGGTGCTTCACACATCTTCACACATCATGAAGGTTGCAAACATACCTGAAGTGTTTGGAGCATTGCCACTACTCTATGTTGTATTCTATGTTTCTATCGTTCTCTGTGCGTCACAGATTTGGCCATTATTACTGGCATAAAATCCCTTCGCTCTCGTTTTTTTATCTCTCTCTCTGTCTCTCTCTTCAGTTCCCTCTTTCTATCTCTCTCCACCCTCTTCTTCCCCTACTACTTTCACTTTCCCTCTCTGGTTCTGTATGGCTCAAAACTATTACCATTTCATTTTCACAGTTACAGTGTGGTACCATACAATCTCTGTGGGCAGGAAGCCTGGCTGGTTCTAACTTTGTCTAACACGTCTGCCTGCCCGTTGTGTTTATTAAGCACTACTAGTCCCCGGAGCCTCCCCACTGATGTGGTTTAAAAAAAAAGCTCACCATTTTTTCCTCTGCTCCATCTATCTATTTTTTGTGTTTCTCATTCTTCCCATTTTATCATCTTTCTCCCTCTTTTGGGAAACATATACTTCGAAGATTGGATGTCTAATCAAATGTGGTCAAATGTGGTAGTTTGAAACTATAAACAGAGCTGTGCACAGTGTGACGGCTCCATATGCAACACTTAGCTCCCCAAGGTAAGGAAGCTTTCCCAGATAATGCAGACCGTATTTCTTTCTCTCTTGCACACATACACACAAACACAAACATACACATACACACATACACACACACACACACACACACACAACACCTCAGAAAGCATTTCAGAATACAAACAAATTCAAACTTTGAAAAGGATCTAACTGCACGCAAGCACTCATAATGTTCAGGCACAGGCACAGACACATACACACACTTAGCCTGAGGGAGGATCATCAGAATATAAATACATTCAAACTTGTTGTATAAGCCAGAAAATATACACACACACGTGCACGACTCTCACGAGCCCAATCACACAGGTTATTCAAGAGGAAGAAGAAGGAGAAGAGTAGTAGAGCATGTTATAGAAGCGATTGGAGTGTTGTAAGATGGGGAGCAGCTGTCGAGCCCTGGGTGGGCCTCACTGAGACTGCAGGTTTCATTGAGCCACAGTACGGCCGTCTCAGTGCCTGCCCTGCCTATTCACCCAGTCTTCTAAAAACATCAACATCAGCAGCAGGAGGGCCCAATACTGCACTGCATTCCCTTAACCAGTGTGTGTGTTTGGTGGGGAGGTAGGGGGTATGGAGGGGGCAGATGAAGAGACGAAGTAAAAACATCCTCCTAGTTGTCAGGAAATGAGTCTTAGTCCACTGCAAGATGGGGCCAATGATGGATGGGTGAAACGGAGAGGGAATCATAGTAGAGGCAGAGAAGCCCAAACACAAAACTTTGTGTCTGTCTGTGTGATACCGGGCTGCTGTGAAGTCCAGCAGACCGGATAAACAGCACTTAAGGAAGATAAGGAGGGACGGGTACGATGTCTGGTTTTATATAGCACAGGGGCACTATATACAGTGCTGTAGCATTTCAACTTTGTGAGTGCTTTTAGCCAAGCACATTACAGTACCATGAGTGCATACATTCCATGTGTAACCTTATTAAGAAGATTAATGGCCGTAGGAACAAATGACCACTCATAGAGGTTGTTTTTCGTAATGGGCCATTCTAAAGCACCGGCCAGAGGGGTCAGAGCGTTTTCACACTCAAGAGTGAGAGAGAGACAGTAAGAGACAGAAAGAAAGGAAGAGAGAGAGAGAGAGAGAGGGTCTGGATTTTTTCCCACTTTCTGCTTAATATTGACTCTCTTTTCCCCTCACTACTTTTTCTCATCATCTTCCCTCCTCCCTTCCATCCCTCCTGCCCAACTTCATCCCTTCATACCCTCACGTTGAGGGTTGTGTGTTGTGCAGGCAGACTGTCTGAAGTCTGTTTGAGCATACCTTCCCTGTCTGTCAGTCACTTAGGATTAGACTTCCTGTCAGAGGTGAGAAAACTGTTGCTGGAGGAATGGGCAGGAATGAGAGAGCAGCCAGTGCTCCTCTTCATTTATTCAGTCCTACCATCCATCCGCCATTATACGAAACAAAACAACAGCAATACCTGGAACACCAGCACAAAGGTTATTAAATGCATTACATTACATTACATTACAGGCATTTAGCAGACGCTTTTATCCAAAGCAACTCACAATAAGTGCATTCAACATAGGTAGGCAAAATAACTACTGGTCACAAAGGAAAGGCAAGCATCACCCCTGAGGCGAACAAAAGGGTTTAATAATGAATGACGGCGAGAAATATGACAAAGTCAATTTCTTCTTTTAAACAGCATGCAATGAATGTTTCACTGTCAGCCAAATTGCCCACAATGGATACAGAAGACAGATACAAAGGTTTTCAGGAAGGGCAATGGTTTTCGGGAACACTTAAAATTGCTGTCCCCTGCACCCAGAACTAACCCGCCAGCACACTCTCTCACTTACACACACACACACTCCCTCCCCTCCTGTCCCCTAACACACTTCTACATCTCCCACACATCAGACTCATGAAATCCCCCCTGTCTATTATACATCTATATCCATATTTATGTAATCTTCTTGTCTAATAGTGCCAATATTTATTGTACACTTTGTCAATTCAGACTTTTTCCATGTAGAAAAAAACAATAACACATTCTGTTCCTCAGATGTTGTCTGCCCAGCAGTGTTGGTTTCAACGCTGCACATTTTTCTCCTGCCAGTGTGCTGGGGCACGAACAGCTTGCATCAATTGCAGCATATTTAGAACATGCCTTTCCTGTTTTGCTGTACAGAGGTATGGACTGTGAAGGCGAGTGCCAGACATCAGTGCTGTAGTAAAGGAACGCTGATTATCTAGGAGCTGTCATCAGCTGTGGCGCTTGTCCTCCCGGGCAATCAAGCTCAGGTCTTCATAATGCACCACAGAGAGGATCCTCTGGGGAACCTGCTAAGGATGTTTCCCAAAAGGCTGCTATGGATCAGTCATAATAAGGCAGTCAATTAGGGCAGAATTCATAAACAGCTATTTCTTTCTTTCTTTATCTCTCTCTCCCTCTTGCTACACTCCTCCATGTTATTATTGGGAGCCATTGGGAGCAGTAATTGCACTCATTGGGAGAGAGTCTCGCCAGGCTTTTGAAGTTGCTCTTGTTCACTCAAACAATGAAATTTTAATGATCACCCCTCCCCCCAAGCCCAACCCCGATAATTGGAAAGGCAATTGTTGATGATGAGAACAACAAAACAATCAACACGCTTTAGAAAATAACACTGCAATTAAGGAAATGGGTGGATGTTGCTATTTGCAATTGGTCTGCAAAGGTTAAATTAAGCTGTTCTAATTAGAGAAGGCGTCTGGTGCAGGGCGCTGTGAAAAGTCTTCCTTCTCTGCTGCGTCTCCTCTCTCTTCTCTCAGCCAGCAATCAGAAGCCGACCAGGGTGATCCCTATGCACTATAAAAACTATAACAATGACAATTAAATGGCATACCCATATCTCTAGAATGATAATATTGCATCCAAAACAGGCTATCTGTTTTTAGTTGAAAGAGACAAAATCCACTGATGCAATGTTGGCTGCCCTTGAACACATTTTAGGCTAAATGTAGCAAAGTGGTGGTGTATAACATGACTGAAAACTTTCTCATATGATATTTTAGCTTGAGCAATTACTCGGCAATTGCATAACCTGAGTTGGTCTCTTTCTCTGTTACTCTCCCTCCATCTGCACTCAGCGTTGCCAACGACTCAGAGGTTGCTAGGCAGCAAACATCCTGGTCTAAACTTGCTGACGGAGTGAAGGATCAGCCAAAATAAAAGAGGCTTTTGAAAATACATCCTCATTAATAATTTGACCCAGGATAGGATTTTCATTTTTGCATGCATTTTACATTTTGACCTCAGTTTTGATTATCATGTGATCAATAAGTGTTATTCTAGGATCGCTGAAAGAAGTCTCCTGGACAACGTCATACATTATAATCTGAAAGGCAAAATGAATTCATTGTTCTCTAGTCTGATTAATGGAGGCATTAAATGCAGTGCCTTATAGCATTTTGATCACAGAGGTTGGGTCAGTGGGGCTCCATTGATGGAAAGAATGTCTTTTCTACTGCTCTAGTTCGGGACCACTCAATAGGCTCGTTGCCTTCCAGGTGACTTCGACTTTCCTTAATAATTACAGAAATTGCAGAGCTCTAACTGTCTGCACTGCCCTGAGGTGACCATTAAAACACACCTTTCAACTTCTTTGCCAACTAAAATGTGCATAGATGCATGCATCACTTAGCCTTAGAAATGGCCCTGAAATACAAATCAATCCAAATGTTTCAAACCAAAAGGCAGGTGTGTTATCACTGGCAGCATGATCCAGGGCTATGGAAGCAACTGAGGTAATTAGTATGGGAGTTATACTGGTTCAAAGTGAGCCTATTACTGCCTTGGCCATGTAACTAGGGGCAGGACCCTGCAAGCCAAACACCAAGAACAACAGGGCTCATTCTCATTTCATTTTTGAGATGAGAGCGGTATGATGTCAGTTTTATGACAGATATGCTGCGCAAAAATCTCCACACAAATGAACACAAAAGCTCCATCTTCAACACTTTGAGTGTGGCAGGGCACATCAACCTTAGACAAGCTCCTGACTGACAAGAGGTAATGGCTCTGTGGTATTGGGAAGATTTTGATTGTTTACTGTTGACCAAGGTGGAAATGAATTAGTGACATGTCCCTTGCCCTTCTTACTCTCAATAGAGTTCTGCTCTGAAGGGCTCTTCACACAAAGGGCCCTATTTTCGTGAATCAAGGCACAAGCACAAGTTCACGGCATTAGTGTACTTGGCCAACAGATTTTTGGCAGTTTCATGACCAGAGGTGCTAGCACAACGCTCCTGCATCTACGGTGCAGTTACAAGAGGGGTTGCATTCGGAGGAACAAATTATCAGTAGGTGTGGTAGTGGCTGGCGTCAATCTCGGCCAATCAAAACAGCTCCTCTAATTCCCTTTAAAAGCAATGTGCTCCCCACCATGGCGCACTGACAATTTCATAACGGAGTCCAGACTGGCTGCGCCAAAAAAGCATCTCCCCAGGCGAAACTGATGTCCTTGTCCGGGCGGTGCAGAGAGGCAAGGCGCCAATATATAAAACCAATGGAAATACAACCAAGATGCAAATATGGCGCTAAGAGCAGATGATGTCCGCTTTTAAGTTGGATTCACTTTTCTGGAGATAATGAAATTTCACTGTGGAATGATACACATCAACACTTTTTGTTGGAAGATGATTAACGCAATCGCCACATGTGCAGATACCACGAACTCTGTGGTACAATAAAAATGTGCTTATAGTTTGTTTAACTGGAGAGATTAAAAAGGTTGAATTCAGTCAGTGGTTGAACAATTCATATCAAAATGAAACAAGCAAACATATGTAAAAGGGATTTAAGCAGTTTTGGAGTGGTCTATGTGCACGTGTGTCTTCACCAACTAAACGCTTATTTCAGCGCAAGCAATGTCACAGAATGAACAAATGGGCGCAGGTGGGAAAAACCCACTCAACGACAGTGCAGGGTTCCTGTACTTGAATGGATGTTCCTTATCATTCCTTATCATTCCACTTTCTATGAAACAATAGCTAATCAAGGTCACAAAACATTGTCCACTCACAAGTACAATACTCATTTCATTACATTGTTAAACCCAGGCTCTGCTTGTTGAGGAAATTAAGCTACTAAAATATGAGAATGAATTTTATTTTTAGAAGGATGACAAGGACTGGAGTGGGAGGAATGATTAGAAGATTGGTGTGAACGTCCTAAACAGAGAGAAGGAGGACAGAAAGAGACAGAGAGTGAGGAGCAGTGAATGGGAATGGCTGCCCAAACTGGAAATAGAAAGTCTATTTACCCAGGAGTCTGATTGCGTACCATTTCACAAAGGTCACAACAAGAGCTTTCCCTTTCATTGTGATTATACTGACAGTCACACACGCTGCAATTAACAGATTATTTATGTGCGTGTGCTTGTGTAAATCAGCCTCCACCTCTCGGAGCAGCTTGTCATGCATTTACCCCACGCTGTCTTACTCTCAATCATCCTCTCTGTCCGCTGGCCTTCCACCTCTCTGTGTCTTTTATGTGCTATTCCTCATGTCCAGCCTTCTGTCCAGCTTATTCCCCCCTTTTGGTGAAACATCTCATTTTGGCTCATCACTCACTATACTTGGCCTGTGGTTTTAAATCTCTGTTTTAAGTCTCCTTCCCTATTGTGCTCTATACCTCTGGCAAATCCAGCAATTGGCATCAATTTGGTCTGTCCTATAAAGCACAGGAAGTGGTCACTTTGTCCTTTCTTCCTTCCCGCCATTCTCCTGCTCTCTCTTCTCATTCTTGCACACACAATTGGGCAGTTCCCATACAAGCAGACAAACAGATTTTCAGTTATAAATGATGGCTCACCTGCCCCTCTAGGATTGATGTTATGCTTCCTTATCCTCATAAAACTTTTCATATAAATAGCCAAATAGAATAAATGGTTGTTGTTTTTTTTAAAACCTATTTTAGAGTGCCTTGGATTTTTTTTCCTTGTGATTAGAATTTTTTTCCATAGAGCGCCCAACCCTACTATATTTAACATCAGAAGCTAAGAATCTGTTTTTCTGTCCCTCTATGATTTGGGATTTTTTTTCTGTGATTACTGCAAAAATAAATGCTTGATTTCATGGCAAATGTTTCTGTGCTTGTTTGGTAAAATTGCAAGAACTGATGAAAAGTACAAGTCAGGATAATTTGCACTGATATGTTTGTTGACAAGTGATCTCATATGACTTAATCTTGACATATTCCATTTAGTAGATGCTTTTGTCCCGAGCACCATAGGGTGCAGTACATGGTATGGTATGGGTGTAGTATGTACATGTTTAATATGGGTGGTACCAGTGGGAAGTGAACCCTTAACCAGGATTGATGTCAATTCACTGTCAGTTCAATCAACTCAAAATGTAAATTGAAACGACAATTCACATTATGGCCATAAAACATAACATAACATCATTTTTATAGATTTCATATGAAAACCTTTTTACCACAAATGATTTTCAGCCTAAAGAAAATCCACTTCCTGAATTAATTTGAAGTGACCACAACCGCACTCTTAGCCATTGCAGTGTAAGTAACATGTACAACCCATTGAGCTATAAGGGACCACAACACATTGCTGTAACATTGGCTAACTGCAAAGTGTTGTCCCCTCATTTTCCTTCAACTGCATGACGTTTCTGGATGGAAGAAATAATACACGGGGTTAAAAATGAAACTGACATGAACAGATAGTTAGATCTGCCATGTACTTTCATAGCGTAACATAGAGTAGAGTAACAGGTTTCAACCGGATTCATAATAAATATTGTATATAACATCTCTAATCAATATCCATCCATGTTTCAAAAACACATCACAGCAATAATGTCATGACAGAGTGACTGGACATTAAGAAAGCATCCAATTTTCATTTTACACATCTAATACTAACTAATCTAATAATAACCAATAATAATACTTCAAAGCAACTACAGGTGGGATTTTCAAAAAAGGCAGTATAGTCTAATGGGTTGATAGAATGACCAATTGCACTATTTTTTGTAGCCCGACACATTTCGTCCTCTCCATTCTCTGATTCTTTATGTTCATTTAACACTCAGCTGGAATAGAATTACTGCATATTTTCACTGATGGACCATGTTTTATTATCATAATAACCATGTCTGTAAACCAAATTTCCTTTTGGGCGCAATGATGTTTTGAATTGAATTGATTTGATTTAAACTGAATCATAGTCACTGGGCTTCCTGACAATAATTGTCCCGTTTATTATTTGAAGGTTAGTTAAAAAACTACATTAGTGTTAAAGGGGAGATCCAGCTTAAAACAGAATATCCTTTTGTTATTCCTAGAGAGAAAGTGTACATCCAGGTCAACAGATGGAAAAAAGTTTTTCATCAGGATTTGGTCATGAGTGTGGTCATAAGCTTCCACACCCAATGAGGTTTTAATTCACCATAGCAGGATGCAGGAGAGAATCATGCTCGAGGGCTGGTTCTCCCTGCATTTGGCACCCGCTTCAGCCAATTAAGGCTAATGGCAGCCGGGACATTTAAATGTGTGTTTGTCTTTCAATGAGAGGAGATCGACAAGAGAGTCAGAAAGATGGAACAGAGAGCGAGTGGGACCGACAGCGGCGGCCGTCCTGTCCCGAAGGAAGAAGCCGGGGGCAGACCTGGAAGAGCTGGCCAGTCAGGTTGGAGCTGGTATGTGTCCTGTAAGGCTGGCAGCTTTGGTCCTCCGCCGCTGACCTGTTGGGACGGGTGGTGCACTGGCCAGCCGGCATGTCGCAGGAAAGCGGCAGTCAAAACCAGCGAGTTTTATGTTGGTGTACAAATAAAGTGGCCCGCTAGCCCGTGAACTCTCCGCTCCCAGCTTATGTCTGTCACAGCCCCAGGTTAGCGAGTATGCTACAGCTACTTCAAAGAAAACTTTTTAGTTCCCATTAACAATGGTATAAAGGCTATACAAAATACCAGAGAGTACATTCTTTACTGTGATTGTTGAATCAGCGTTGTACCCATAACCCATCATCTTGGTTCTCTTGTTTCTGGCTTGAGTTGAAGGTTTTCCATCTTCATCAATCTAAGTGGACCTGACCAAGGTCTAGGAAACGTATGTGCAAATTCTGCCTCAGTGAGGAGTTTTTGCCTCAAAATAAAAAGCTAAAATAGTCCATCAAATGGTAAAAGCGTTTTTTTGTTTTTTTGCCTCTCCAAAACGTGTATCCATTGAAGGGCTCTTGAAACTCAATCTCAATACAGAAGATATGCAAAGTTGTCATCTTGTCTTCTGCATTGAGTGGCCATGAGCGTCACCTTTTCATATCAAAGCAATCTCATTGTCTGTGTTTCCTTTGACCACCATTGCTGCATAATATTCAAAAAGCCCAGGACTTTGAAGTTTCCCCCAGAACCTGGATGCTCTGTTTTCTCAGCCCTCACTTTTTGAGAGGCACCCCCTCTCTCAAAATGCTGCCGCTTGCTACTGGGCCTTTCATCTCTCCATGTTTCTGGTCCATCTTTTCACAAAGAGCCAGATTTTTGAATAAGTAGGGGACTGCACATGCATGCAGACACACACACACACACACACACACACACACATACACGCACATACGCACAACTTTCCCCCTCTTTCTTCTAAAATGCAGTTGTTAGGTTGTTTTATCAAAACCTTTCCATTACTACACTCCCGCTCCTTATACTAAACACTTAATCTGACACAGAGCACACTTACTCTGACAGACTATTACTCTATGACATAGTCACACACTTCATCCTAACAGTGTTGTGACATGAAAGGAACCTCCTCAGATGGCATGTATCTTCTCATCACAGTGCTAAGTCCAAAGCAAATTCTGCCACCTGCTAAGCCAGCCAGCAGGTTTATACTAGGTATGCTTAATCCAATAAAAGCTTGGGCTTGGTGCTGTGAGTGAGTGCAAGGAGAAATCTTGTGGCAATGTGAAACAGAGAAGCTAAATCCTCATACATCAAGTCTAATAAAAATCACAAAGCCAGTTGGTTTGAACAGCCCTGCCGTTACGTAATTCTTGACATTTGAAGTGAACGCACAGTTCTTTTTTCTTCATCTGTTACGGGGGAGGAAAAGAGATGGAACAAGGCTCATAGGAAAAGCAAATGCATTTGCAGATGCAGGTGAACTTATTTGACAATGACTTATCTTTGAAATGAAAATAGATAAAGCACTGTCTCAAGCAGGAGCAGGAACAACTTGACGCAGAGCCAGCTGTTCTTGTGTGTGAGCATACCTTTGCGTATGAGCATACTAGTGTGTACGTGTGAATGTGCATGTCCACGAGCATGTGTGTTCATGCATGAGTGTGAGCAAGTGTAGTGTGCATGTGTGTATATGTGGGCGTGTATGCGTTCATGTGTATGTTCATGTGTATGTACAGAGGGGTCCAAGTCCACAACCAAGAACTCTTTTGTTTCATCATTTATCAAAAACGAATAAAATGTGTAGTCAATAAAAGTCAAAAAAAGTTTGTTAGTATTTACTGAAAGTCAAAGTTTCTCAATATTTGGTATGTCCACTGTTTGCCTTAATCACAGCTTGCACTCAGTCTGGCAGCGATTTGAGAATCCACATTATTCCAGGACTCTTTTAGAGCATCCCAGAGAGTGTCTTACAGTATGTTTCTCCTTGCTCGTCCTGGGCCTTCGAATAGGCCTGGCATAGGTTCGATGCATGTTTAGGCCCATTGTCCTGCTGGAAAATTAATCCTGTTCCACACTACTATAAGCCAGAAGAGATGGCATGCCGCTGCAGAATAGAGTGCTACTTCTCTTTGGTCAATGTGTTGTTGATCCTGTGCAAATCACCAACTCCGGAAGAGGCGAAACATCCCCATTGTATTTCCACCACCGTGTTTGACTGTAGGTGTTATGCACTGCTGCATTTACCTCTCATGCGGCCATCTCCTCACATAAGCTTTCCGACTGCAACCGTAACGTTCAAATTCTGATTCATCTGTAAACAAGACTTTCCTCCGGTCTTCAGCAGTGAAATGTTGGTGTTGTTTGGCCCATGCTAAATGTCTAGACTTGTTTTGTCAAAGAAGTGGTTTGGAAACTGCTGCTCTCCCATTAAGGCTGCAGTTTGCCAATGGTCTATAACACATAGAGGGCCATATTTAGTCAATATCTGGTATTAGTTGTTAAAAGAGCAAAACAATTCACTCTGTGTATTAGAAGCATACATGTGTTAATATTTGAATGAAATATATGGTGTGACAACAATTTGAGAAAACCTTACCAAATGGTGTGCAACCAAGATATTCAGAAATATTTCAATTTCATACGAGAATTTCTCAAAGATCAAAACATTTTCTTTTTCTTTTCAGTTCTAAGTAATGTATTCTTGAAGAAGAAATATCAACTGAGTAAAAAGATATGTATTGGTTTTTGATAAATAATGAAAAACAGTTCTTAGTAGTAGTGGACTCAGACTTTTGGACTGTATGTTCGTGTGTGTGTGTCTGTCTTTGTGTCCCGGGCCTTGTGGAGCCCAGGTGCTGAGTCATGAATCTGGAGGATAACAGCTTGTGTCTGAATGGAAGCTCTCCTCTGGCCCAGCCCAGTCACTGGCCACTCATTCACTATTCACCCCCACTGCTGGGCATCCCACGTCTGCTGCAACTTGGGAGACAGATAGAGAATGAGAGAGAGAGAAAAGGAGAGAGAGAGGGAGAGAAAGATATAGAGCATGAGAGTATAAGTGTGTGTATGTGTGTGTGTGTGTGCAACAAAGAAGCAAACGGAACTAGAGAGGTAAACGAGTGCCCGAGGGAGACCACCTGGGAGAGAAGGAGGTGGTAGGAGGATAGGGAGGGGGAAAGTAAGATTAATGATGCTTGGGAAAACGAGTGCTCCTGCTGGCCCAGACTCTAAAGACAGCGGGAGTTAGTTGCTGGCTGCTGGTCCGACAGGGACGTGTTTCCAGCGCTTTCCCATTAAGAGACATTCAGAGAGCTCTGCTGGATCCCAGGCAGAGCAGACAGACTCTCCTCATCCCCAGACAGGTGCAATATAAGACTGGCAGTGGTGAAACTGTTCCAGTGTGAGAGCAACTGACCGTCCACCTATCCTTGAACAGAGGTCATGAGAGATGCTTGTCAGGTGTATGAGAATGTTGCCTCTCACTGGTCTCCCACTGCACATGGGTCACACACACACATGCACAGAGGAGACTCGTTTTCCCAGCACGCTTCACTCCAGTGTGCTGGCATCATTGAATTTGTGTTTCCTCTGATGTTGGCGCACAGTGCAGCCCGTGTCCCCATAGGAATTGGAGGCCACCAAACTCAAAATGCAATGCACAGTAACTTTATTCCAGAGTGCTTTATCTGTCATGATCAGAGAAGCCATAAAAGATATCCCAGACACACAGAGAATATTAAATAAAAAGAAGATGTATTGTGTTCACTGTGCAGGGATGTAAAGGTTTCGGTGTGCAGATAATATTGAGCCAATAGAACATTCTCACATGACCCCGCCTAGCAAAAACTGCTTGAGGTGTGATAGCATCTTAGTCGTACTCCCACACATCCAAGAGATAAGTTTCTATCACACATCTTAGTGTGTACACAATACATTCTTACCCAGACTGTGGAAAAACGCCATAGACAGATAGAGATATATATGGGTTAGATAATGGGAGTTGACAGTCAGCCATTAGAGAGAGTGGGTGAGAAAAACAAGCTGATAAATGCTTATTGTATTACACAATGGGAGGGAGTTTATTAAAGTTGCGGAGGTGGCTCCCGCACCCATTTCCCTACCTTTCCGCTTTCATGAGGGGATTGTCTTTGAAGGTTTCCAGACGTTCTTCTCCTCACTGTATGGTTAGCAGCCTCATCCACTCCCCCAGTCTTTCATTCCCCCCACAAAACAAATGTTGTGATTATCCATTGATTCAATAAGCAAGGCTGGATGATTGGGCATGGGCAATATCCTTCCTGTAGAAAACAATGCAACAGGCAGAATGGATTCAGGCCAAAGGAATTCAGTGGGAAGGAGCTCCAGTGGTCAGCTAGGTGTGGTATGAAACATCACATCTAACACCCCTACCTCAGAACAACCTGAAGGGTCTAGGTCCACTACAGAGGGCAACATCACAGCTACATTTTGACTCAGATTCCAATTTTCAGTGGAAATCATAGATTTTCTGCCAGATAATTTCTTGCCCTCTTTCCTCAAAGGCTAGCAGTGAGAGGAGCTGTTAGAGGGAGCAGCTTTGCTCTTTTCATCTCTTCTTAGAGAGGAGAAACTTTCACTGAGGCACAACTCAAAACTTTCCATATCAGAAGGAGCGAGCAAGGTGAAGTCAATGGCTTGGAGGGCAGCTGGGTTTGCGGTATTAGAATGCTGGGGGTAGGGGAGAGGAGAACTGACGATGGCCTCATGCGGGGATGGATGCCGGGCCTGAGTCACCTCCAGACTCAGCCGTGGTGTGGTGTGGAGTAATGAGCACCAGGCAGAAACACAGGGTCCTTAATGGGATTACACAGGGAGACGTTAATCTAGGGAGAGCAGGTGGAGAATTAAACATGATCAGAGGG
>OOFE01011341.1:59984-74963 GCA_900323365.1 Monocentris japonica
AGAGTGGACACTGAAGGTCTCAGGTTCCGGATGGAGGACACATTGCACCACCTAGGGGAGACACACATATCTGACTGACACATGCTACAGTTGTATGATAGAGAGGTTGGGTTTACTGGACACTGCCAGCATAAATACGATATGTGTGCCAACATGGAAATACAGGCATATTGTAGGAGATGTTTTTCATGGATTACTAATCTTTGCATTCAGAGCTTTAAAACAAAACATATTGATTAATTACTGGATCAATTAAATGCATTTTGATCAACCTATTTCTCCTGTAAAGTTAAATGAGCCAGGGTTCATGGTGTTTGTCAAATAATGTTTACTTTCACTTTCATTGCGTCACTGCCGTCTAAATAGGGAGATCTTTTTGATTTTGTGCAGTTTTCCGATGTTTAGACAACTGTGAAAAGATCAAATTTGTTTCTGTCACCAAAGTGAAAAGTTCACTCGTCAGCTGCCATTGTAAATTACACCGCTAGCTCAGATGTGACCAGGGAAACCTTATGGTGGGCTAAATAGTACTGCATGCATATATTCAGTATACACATTCCTGTCAAAATGTACAAGCCATACTATCTGTACTGTACATTTCAACACAGTGGACTGCCCATTGTTTTTACTCTCCTGTTTCCTGAATGAGTGGTATTTTCCAGATATCTGCCCATAGACTGCAAAATTAGTACATTTCCATCCAATTTCCATCAAAAGGCTTTATATCATCAGTGAAACAGTCCAGAAGTTGATCGATGTGATTGTTGGCATTTGGAGGTCCAGGTAAGACTACTCCAGATTTATTTTCAGTCAGCTGTTGAAGGTTTTGAGACATCCAAGACTTTATATGAGATATACAGGTACAACAGCATAACAATGGAAATAAATCTAATGCTTCTGACTAATATGAGCATACTGGTGTTGAAGGAAGATTTTTTTTCAAATTCAGTGTACTGAAAAATCCTACTGTACTGCTGGTACCACGTGGCTTGGTTAGGCTCTTGGACAGGGGAAAGGGAGGGAAAAGGTTGAGCTAAAAGAAAAATACTTCTAATTTACAGTTCAATGACATTGCCATTTGCAATTAAGACTTCTTGTTTTATGGTGATTGACAGTGCTTGAATTGAGCATCAGTTAGGGGGTATACGTGATATCCTCCATTAGCCATGTGAGGGCTTTTTAATAAAGGCTGTGGGGAGCATTTCGCTGCGCACAGGGGGGTCACTCAGGATCACTTTGTAGAACAATATTTCACTGAGCAGGCTGCATGAAGTCTTGCTTTGTTGGCAATTATTTGCTTATTAATTTTTAACCTACACCCAACTGCTCAATAAATAAACAAAGGCATGTAATGAAACAAATTGGTTCCATGCCCACATAATTGTTAATAAATCATTCAAAGCATGTGTATGGATTATACATGCCTCACCACCCCCCCCACTATTTCATTAGAAAGGCAGAGCTGAATTCTTAACAATTGCTCATGGCCCCAAACAGCATCTGCTAATCAATACGGAGGACTGGATTGTTTCGGCCCTTGCGGGAAAACAGAAACTTTGTGCACACAACTGAGGTAAACAAGCGATTCCTGGCCCAAAAAGTTGGACCGAATGAGTGAGGTATGCATTTAGCACTGTCTGTGGACTCCTTTGCAGGCATCTTTGAGATACTGAGTAGATTCTGAGTACAATAGAGGATGAATTACATGTTGCTCAGGGGTTCCAATTAGGACATTTTTCTCTGCTCTACCACCATGAAGATCATAGAATAAAAAGATAATCCTGAATCCCCCCCAAAACTAATTCCCAATGTACTTCAATGACCATGGGAGGTGAAATGATCCAAGCTAAGGTTATTGAAATGTGTCTATTACGCTAACACATGGCGAGACACGCTTTCATCACAGCGATCTGAATCAGCCTTTAAAACACATTGCTATGACCATGCCAGTCTCTATAGCTTCAAGCACAGCAGTCATTTGCCATCAATTACCAAGCCAATTCCATAGCTAGTGATGAGCTGTTCTTTCCCCCAGCCCGCCTCCAGAGCCTCTGGGTCCTCTTATGCTCGGACGCTAATCAGGTTGCGGCTCCACTATGATGGGCATTTGTCATTAGCTGTTGTGAGTGGTTACAAATGGTTCTTGGCTATGTTCTGTCATGCATGTGACAGCCCTTTGTGCCACTCCCCGACCAGCCAAAAGTAACATGTACTCACCACCTCTGTTACAGGCGACACGTCATGGATTATGACAGGGCTCTTTGTTATCAGTGTGTTTGGACTCAAAGTTCAATAAAAGGTTTGGTCATAGGGATTTAAATTTCGCAAATGGGTAAATTTAAGTATAGTGCCACATGGATCCAAATGTCCTTAACCTGTCAGCTCCCAATCGCAGTGATTTTGTCATCTGCAAGATAGTGTTCTGTGAGCTTGTGTGGCCTACCGCCTAGATGTTTCCACTTCACAATAATAGCATTTACAGGTGACCAGGGCAGAAATTTGACAAAATGACTTGTTGGAAAGGTGACATCCTATGACGGTGCCAGTTGAAAGTCACTGAGCTCTTCAGTACGGCCCATTGTACTGCTAATGTTTGTCTATGGAGATTGCATGGCCGTGTGCTTGATTTTATACACCTGTCAGCAGTGGGTGTGGCTGAAATAGTTGAATCCACTAATTAGAAGGGCCACATGGGTGTCTGCATACTTTTGGCCATGTAGTGTATGTCTACACAAGCACTAGCACTATGATGAGTCCCTCTCTAGCCTCGACCGCCAACCAACAATAAAACATGTTGAGTTTCTATATGAGAGGATGAAATGGAGACTGTCCTCTGAAATGATGAAATGAAATGAGCAACAGAATGCAGACCCCAGTCTATTGATCCCACAAGGCTGCAGAGAGTCAACGGCAGTGTGGTCCTGTGTTTTCTTGAGCATCACTCATATTTTGTACAAAGTCAAAAAACCTCTTGGGAGACCTACAGGTAGCTGCTTTTGTCAAGGCCACTTAAACACCACATGAGAGCAGGAGGTTAACAGCCTCCATGTTTTCCACTAGGTCACAGGGTGACGTCCACCAACAGATGGCATTGGGCCCATGTCGAGCTGGTTCTGTGACACAGCGTATGAGGAAAACTAACAAGTGATAGCCTTGAGGGAGGATGGGTAAGACACATGGCAAAAGCAGTTTAGCCAAAAGCCAGGATGTGGTACAGAGCACTCCATGTGATGATCAAGCTTTATTTCATGTGGCAGCCCCCCGCCCACTTCTCCTTTGATTAACGAGGCCAGAGCAGATGCTACGGTTTTAGAGCGAGTAAAGCAGGAAAATGGCCCCTTACCCGCACCCCACACCCTTACATCATGCAGGTCAGTCTGTCTCTGAGGGTGTGTGCACGCTTATATGTACTCTATGTGCATGGCCATCTGCGTGTTCATGGGTCTGTGAGTCTCTCTGTGTTTGTGCATGTTTGTGTGTGTGCATGTGTGTGTGTGTGTGTGTGAGAGAGAGAGAGAGAGAGAAAGAGAGAGAGAGAGAGAATGTGTATTTGTGTTACCTGATGAGGTGGACATCGTACGGGGTTTGGTGAAAGTAGGAGGTGGCTCAGGTTTACTGTCAATGATAGTACCTGAGGCGAAAACATCATTTCCATCTTATTTTACTAGATTGAAGAGGAGATAAGCTTCTATAAAACATGATGAATAAACATATATGTTTGCTTCCGGCATCAGTCTAGCTTCTAAGATATTCAATGTTTTCAATGTAAATTGATCCATTTCAGTCAGTCTCCTCTTTAGATACAAATCCCTCTACGTCTAAGATTCATTTTGCTTCCTGTTCATTGACACCAAGCTGTAGCAGACGTGGTGCTCTGTGGGAACTGGAGATGGAGTCAAAGTGTGAAAACACAATGCTTTGTTTTTTGACTTGTAGAATGTGGAGATTCCCAAAAATGTACTTATATGCACAATAATGATACAACAATAAAATTAAACATCAAGTAGATAATGGGACTTACCTTCTGATTCTGCCTTTTTCATCTCTCCCTCCTGATTCTATAAGCATTAATGAGATCTTTAAATCCTTTTGAAGACTTCAACATACCCATAAGATACACTTCTAAATTCATACATATACATTCACACACCTGTGTCTCTCCTGGCTGTGCTTTGGAAACACCAATACGTTGAAGCATGAGATGGAGTTTCTGTTCAAAGCTATGCTGGCCTTCATAGTGTTTCTGAAAATGTGGCAAGAGTAGAGTGATGAGGGCTTTTCAAAACCTCCCTATTGTTCCCTTCTTCTCGATTGGCCTCAAGGTATACAAGAATTTAACTCTCCAAACACTCACCTTTGCAGTGTGTCTGGCATTCGTAGTCCCTCCGGCTGCTGATCCAGACAGTAGAATGAGTGACTGGGACTTCCCTTCTCTGAGTGCACGGCGGGGGGGTACCGCTTCGCTCCTAAGTGTTGGAGGACCAGAAATAGGTGTCTCCTGCACCGCTAATTCTCCAGTAACAGTGCTGTGATCTTCTTTTCCTTTCTCATTTTCCTTCTCATTTTCTTTTATTTTCTCCTTGTCTTTTTCTTTCTCAGCTCTGGCCACCTCCCTGAGAGGTCGGATGAGATCAGCGATGGAGGCCTTTTTGGGCCGCCCCTCATGGCTTGTCTCTGATTTCACACCTCGCCTCTTTTTGAGGGTAAAGAAATCACCAAGCTTCCTCCTGAGTGTTTTAGTGGGGGGTGGACAAGACACAGAGCTGGCAGGAGCCACTTCCTGCACTGTAATGGAGGGTTCCTCATCTTGCTTTTTCCTATAGAAAGGATCAGAATATCTCAGGGCCACTATGTGTGCAATCAATTATACAATAGAAATTTGTGAAGGTCGGAGAGAGTCTGTCCTTGAGAGTTGCTCCCTTACTGTTAGTTGAGTTTTCTAGATTAATGAAATATAAAGGGAACATAAAAAGGGTTATTTGGTAGCTGGAGCTACTTACAGGGTATCAGCTGGAAGTACTCTTTTAGTAAAGAACTCTTCAACTCCTTCATCCACTCGCCCCATGAGCTCAAGGACCTCATTTTCACTCTCAATTATTGGTTCCTAATTACCACGTACATACGCAAAGACACAAATACAGGGACAGTTACACCAAAGATCAAACAAACCGGTGATGAAGAACAACTCACGTCATATGGCACATGAGAAGCATTACGTAACACTCACCTAAAAAACACACACACTCTGGCGCTAGCTTTTCTACTGTGTCTATAAGTGTTTTTTGTCATATTACCCTCCTGGGAGCCACTTGCTCTGTAACGTACGGTAAGGGTCACAGGTTTTCATACGTAGAAGGGAAAGCCTGATAACTAATTTTGCCAATGGAGGCAATGTGAAGTGAAGAAAAAAATTTCAACTATACAGCGATGCATCATCCTCATCATGTAACATCTGAGCCCACAAGACACAAGTAAAAACACAAATTTAGCAGCAGTCACTGTTACATGATACCCTGTCAAGGGAATTGCTTGAATTCTGCCTCCTTGGACACAGGCTCCCAGGAAGTGACCACGTCTACAGCCTTGTAGCTCTGTGACAACATGTTCATCTCTATGAATAATGGAGGTGATCACACACACTTCAGTGTAAATTTCCCTGCAGAATTTCCTATGAAAAAGCCCGCTAGCTTCATTCAGAGACAGCAAGAAAAGACATTCAAATCAAACTCACACCCATACTCATACATCAGTCACCCTCTTACACACAGACACACACATAAAGGCAAACTCTGGGTGCTTCAAACAGCTGGTGACCGGTACAATGGGACTGCCTTATTCAAGCAGGAACCAGACATCTTCTACAGCGCTCTCTGCCCCTGCCTCTCCCTTCAGTACCCTATTACATCTCTCCTCTCTCCCTCCCTTCCATTTTGTCTCCACACACGTGTGCACATACACACATGCACATGCACACACATACATGCACACCACACACTCACACCACCTTTCCCTCACAACCTATCTTTTTTATCTTTCTCTTCCTCTTTCACAGTACCTGTGGTCTGCTGGGACGATAGTTCAGTTTTTGTCGGTGAGGTCTGGGTCTGCTCTGGGTGTAGTGCCTAAGCGCTGGTCCGCCCAATGGCAGCTCCATTGGGGAGACACGGCACGCTGTTGCCGTGGAGCTCTGTCGCCTTGGCTCTGTTGCTGAGGCACCGTTGCTAAGAGCACAAGCACCAGCAGTATGTAATGCCTCCACTGAAGTGGGAGGGGCCAGGCTGGTTAGACTGACAGATTTGACAACAGAACCTCGCCTTTCTCCACCCCTCCCCTCAGAGAGAAAATCCATGAGGAAAAGATGGTGATAAAACGAGAATGAGAAGAGGCAGAGTGAGAGGAAGAGCTAAATTGACGGTGCTGACATTTGTTTCATTAGTGCAAATGCAAAACAAGTACTGTGGACCTATATAGGAAGATATTGTAATGGCAATAACTGAAATGAACAAAATGTTCTGGTGATTATGTAACAAATTAATAATTTATTTCGGATGCGGAGAAGATGCACTAAAATGTTGTAAGTGACTGTTTGTGTACGTAGACTCCTGTGTCCCTCAAAAACTGGATTATGTTGGAAAGGAACAATGAATTGGGAAATGAATTGCACAATGGTAATGGATCTTATCAAACACAAAATGATCAGTCTCCTTCCCATCTAAACACACCAGTACCAGAGGAAACAGCCCATTTCAGAATTGAGAACCTTTGACAAAGAGCTAAAAGGCTTGCTCAGAAAACATAGAATAATGAAGAATAAAATATTGTATTCACAAACCTGAAACCACATGAACATATTTCCAGGTTGTGGTTTTATTGGATTCATTGCTGCAAAGCTAAATAAAGTCTTGATAGGTTTAAACTACATAGTATCATACTTAAAAGTTGAAAATAGATGTTATAAAATTCAAGATAACGAGGCTTAATTATATGACAATACAAACACCTCAGGCAAGAGGTAAAAAGAACTGGAGAATATGAAGAGACAGGAGACTTGCCCTTCTGCTTAGATTGGGTTGATATTTGTTAATTAGGTTCAGACGAGAAGCCCCATAATGGTCATAGTGATATCTCACACCACCCTTCATTTATAAGCCATAACATAAAAGCCTGCGTCCATAAGCACCAGACTCTACAAAACTGCATAGTTGGACTATCAATGCCCCCGAGAGCATATAAGGCAAATTTCTTGGGCATTGAGTAACCTGATTTGAAGATAGAAATGTAGCATTTTCAGTGGCCTCATTGGTAAATTTGAAAATGACTTTTGTAAGAGAAGATGAGCAAAGAGGACTTATTATAAAGAGCTCCAGTTCTATTTCCTGTGTCTCAAATGAAATCTCAGAAGCTAACTGGCCAAAGAGTGAGTGAGTAGTTCCCTAAGCATGGCAAGGTAACAACTCAGCAATAACGTGTTCTCCACTTAGGAGCCCATATTAGCGTTCCCATATGGAATAATATGACATCAGTTATTTTATGGCTATATTGCAGAAAAAGTTATTTTAGGGTGTGTCCTGACTTGGGTCACATCTTTCTAACTTTTTGTACATTGTGATTTATATTCTCTGGCTTTGAAGTTTGGATTTATCTTTCAGGTTAGCTATACCTTACCCATGCCTTCAGCATGATTGTGAAGCCACTTGTATTTTTGTGGATAGTGCAGACAAATAAGTTGAATTGTATTTATTTTAATTAGGCAAAAGTTGAAAAAAGATTTAAGACCAGAAGAAATCATAATCTTCAGTTCATGACCAGTTTAAAAGAAAATTTGGGCCAGCGTTACATGAGTTGAAGTGTACCTGAACGGAGCCTGGGGCTCCACACTATCTAAAATTGAAAAATAAAGACACATACTTTTACGTTGGATAGTCCATAATCTAAAGTATTGTACTTTAGTATAGAAGTTAACTTTGGTCCTTGGTTGACAAAATGATAATACTTTTTCTGGATCCTTTGAATTTTAGAGATATTGAATGATGCAATGTAGTGATTTGCAATGCAACTTGAAATATATTGTTATGGAATAACAAAATATAATTGTCTTAAAATATAATTTTGGGAGATAAATGGGATAAATAGAGGACTCTCTCTTTCCAGGTAACACCAGGGGGAATTGGTCCTCTTTCTGTGCAGCACAAGTTATTATTAAGGCCTGAATCATTTTGTATCACTACTAGAGGCAGCGGTGTGATTCTGTACAACACATATCATGCTTTTTTCTGAAAGTTCAAGTGTCGTCATTCTTTCAAGTATGAAACAATCATGACCTGAGGATTCTCTGCTCCCTTTGCCATTTAGAAATATACAACAGCACAGTTTGGCAGCTGGTACAAAAGTGTAGAAGACCTGTTAGTGCAATTTAGCCAGAGAACATTTAAAGACAAGGAGATACATCATCAATGAATAATGAAATGAGGAACGATATGCCACAGGCTGCGCTAGCATAGCAAAGAATATCAGTGCAATGCACACATCATACAGTGCTTGAATTCACACATGTTCACGTGCCCAAAGACAAGAAAAGTTCAGAACTGTAATTTAGTTCAATGTCTATTTAAAAAAAAATACATGAAATAAATGTAGACATTGTGTATTTTGCCTCATAGTCATTGTTTGATTTGAAATACAAATTTGATTAGTCCAGAGGAAAAACAACCAATTTGAGACAACTGTTCAAATACTTTTGCATTTTACTGTATATATTTCAGTACTGTTGTTCCTCATACATATAAATATATACGTGTGTGTGTATCAGGTGTTAGGCCAGCCCTATACTTCCAACGACCACACTGCCTTCTGGTGGTTGACTTTTCACAGTGCTTTATTGCAAAAAACCTCACTGTATAATTTATAACGTTATCAAGTCAAAATCTACTGCTCTGGTAAAATCCATGTAGTTCACACGAAAGTACTTTGCATTTGTCATTGGAAAAACAATACATTATTTATATCAGTTGTCCTCAAATATGGACCTCTGGGTCTAGAGCCCTGCTGGTTTTCTATCCTGCCCGCTAGTTTTCATTCTGGCTGTCTAATCAGGGACTGATTCAGATCTGGACGCCAGGTGAATGCAATTAACTACCTGGTAGGATAGAAAACCAGCAGCACTCTGGAGCCCGAGAACTGGATTAGAGGGCCACTGATTTATACTGCTACTACTACTATTACTATTACTACTTCTACTATTACTACTACTAATCATCATCATCATTTCTCAGAGGTGAACGCCACCAGCACGGCCACAGGGTGGAACGTTCACTTCAACACCACGCCCACCCTTAAATTCAAAACTGGCGCCCATCATCCACAGCCATAACGCCAGCTGCATGTGAACTGCTTTCCCCGCCCCTTTTTCCCGTCGGTCCTCTGTTTGCGCTTGCCCACTTAGGGCTACGGGCCGCCATTTTGTGTTAGGCCAAATCTTCCAAAGCGGGACAGAATTAATAGCTCCAGAGATCCAGGCGGCCACATCTGAACCGAAGGAAGAAAACACCGACACTGAGCTTCCAATCAAATATAACGGGAAAAACAAGTACTCGGCGGTAAGTGAAACAGTTACTTAACCCCATCTAAGGGAAACGTTTTTGTAGGAGCTGTTGGCGGCCTCTAGGTGTCACGATAGGGCATACCGTCCAAACGATTGGCGGGGGGTGTTTGTCTCCCTCTATCGTTATCCAAAACGTAGTAAATAAGTCTAGAAATTACAGCTCAGTGTTTCAGTTGAACGTAATTGTGCATTTGTCTGATATATGGTGACATGTATATAAAGATGGCTACATTAACGGTCTTAAGGTGTGAGGTTTGTTTAAGGCCCGACGTCCATCTTATCGTGCCCTTTGTTTCCTCTTTTCAGACGAACTCGGGGCTTCCGAGTTGCCAAACTAACACGAGTTGATATTTAAGTACTTTGCATTATTTTCAGACTGATACAGGGTTGTCTAGGCCACCGAGGTTACATTTTTAAATGTTCCCAAAGTACGAGTGACTGTTTGAAGCATGCATCAATAAATCCCTCATCGTACATATCGCTGGATTGTGCTAGGCACATAGCATTCAAGACCGATGTTCCAATCTGATTACTGTCGTCTGCCCACGACAGTTACAATAATATTTGTCAACGCGCACGACTTTCGATTAAACATACATCGCAGAACTAAGACTCAAAACTTATCAAAGTAGTCAGGAGGTGTTTCATAAACAGTGAGTGGTGGAAGAACTATAACAAATCATTCAAATTAATAACAAATTAATTATTAAATTTAGGATTGGCGTTTGCCTTAAATCCAGAATATCCAGAGTCACGTTAATTAAACGCTGCTTTAATAGTGATATCGCTGATATGGGCCTGGTGTATACCTTCCAGCTCTTCTCCCCTCAAACTCTGAACTGCATTAAAACAAGAGAGGAAAATGATACAGATTCAAGTCTTGATCCCCTTTTGATATATTTTTATATGTCCTTGTTAGGGTGTTTGCTGGCCCGTTTCCATGGAGGGCGAGGTTGTTTCCATGGAGAACGCACAGGCTGCTTCCTTGGTTGCAGAAGGAAAGATTCTGCCACACGGTGGGGGAACCTTGATGGAGGGGGCAGCCATAGCTCCACAAGATGAAGTAGCTGGTAACATGGAGGTGATGGTGATGGATGCTCTTGATCCAGCTTTGCTGCAAATGAAGACTGAAGTGTTGGAGGGAGGCGGCACAGTGACAGTTACTGGTGGAGACGAGGGTCAGATAATCACCCTCCAGGTTGGTTGGTTAGACTAATGCTGGACAATTATTAATTGGCCCCATTGTTGAAGTGTTGCATTTGTTAAAGTGACTCATTTTTCTATGTAGGTGGTGAATATGGAGGAGCAGGCGGGTGCTACACTAGGTCTCGGTCAGCTTCAGCTGGTGCAGGTACCAGTCACAACAGCAACTGTGGAGGGGCTCCAGGCCACCTTTGTTGATGCGTCAACAACTAACAAGGAAGCAGAGCCAGTTATCTGTCACACTCTTCCCTTGCCCGAGGGCTTCCAGGTATGAAACCACACTGAACCAGTCTGTGAAACCAAACCAACTCAAACTCAATGTTGTCATAACTACTTTATGGTGTTTTAGGAAAGTCTTCTCATCTTGTTCTGTTTCAGGTGGTGAAAGTGGGTGCTAATGGAGAGGTGGAGACTGTGGAGCACGATGAGCTCCAGGCAGCCCACGAGGAGGTTCAAGGGACTCAGGGAGAGGGGGCAGCAGAGGAGGAACCAGCTGAGCCTCAGCAAGAAGAGTCTGAGTGGTCCAAGGACCCAGACTACCAGCCCCCTGCCGCTGTCCGCAAGGCAAAGAAAGGAAAGAAGAGCAGTCTGCGTTATGCAGAGGGTGAACGTGACATGGATGTGTCAATCTATGACTTTGAGGAGGAGCAGCAAGAGGGGCTACTCTCAGAGGTGAATGCTGAGAAGGTTGTGGGCAACATGAAGCCGCCAAAGCCCACCAAAATCAAGAAGAAAGGTTAGACTTCAAGCTTGTTTCTTTGTATGTATACCCCTAGGTCACATCAGATATCTAAATAAAAATGAAGGCGGAAAATACAATACAGACGGCAAGAATATGGATTGTTAAGTACACTGACAGTGGGTAATTCATACCCTCTGTGCTGTTGATAGTCAGCAAGCGGTGAAAAAGATCATCTGTTCTGCCTTCACCATATTGGGCTTAGATGGATGCAAACATACACGTTCCTGTGCATAGTGAGAGTCAAGTTATGCTGACACTATTCCAACTTGGATTAACAAATGTAACATGCTTAGATCTTTGCATACATACAGACCAGAATGCATACATTTCTTTAGTATATGCCTGGAAACCAATGATTTTCTCCACAAAACAAACTGGTTTCTGAAATTCCACCACACAGATGATGAAAATTGTGTGTTCATCCTAAAAATCACATGTACAATTTTTCTGAAAATTGTTGTGTAGCCTAAACATATGTTTTTGTTTGTAATGATGCAGCATATACCAGAAGCACACATCCTCCACCCCTTTGTATTTTTGACATCTAATATTATTGTAACTCCTTAATTTTCCATGCTGTGTAGGAAACACATATGTATACTATCTGATGATTATACCTACCCAGGAATTTGTCCCTCAACCCTTATTTTTCAAATTTAAATTTTTGTGTAGCTGAATCTTTTTCAGCACTTAAAACCCCCAAATAATTTGGAGTGAAAATGAATTGCTAATCAACTTGCAGCAACATCAGAATACTTTTTAGGAGGCTGTCTGGGTCCCTTTTCCATTGATTAAAAATGGCAGGCCCTTGAAATTTCTAAATTAAAATAGCCAGTGCCACGCCATGCAAGAGCCCTCGTTATCTTCCAAAAAAGGTGTAGTCATCAATGCTGTACTTTTGAGGTGCTATCTAGCAGCTGTAGTAAAGGTCAAATGGCACAGACTCCAAAGCTATAACATAGCATTTTGATTCTTAGAATCACTACAATGTACTTGAGTCTTAAGTAGATTTTAGTTTTCCTTTTCCATTTTAACCCAAGTAACCATATTTTCTTTTTGTCCCCAGGCGTAAAGAAGACCTTTCAGTGTGAGCTGTGTAGTTACACATGTCCACGGCGCTCTAACCTGGACCGTCACATGAAGAGCCACACAGACGAGAGGCCACATAAATGTCACTTGTGTGGAAGGGCCTTTAGAACAGTCACATTGCTGAGGAACCACCTCAACACACACACAGGTATTTCAATACACACATCACCCACAGTATTTCAAGAAGTGTGATACCCAAGTAGCCGCATAAGGTTAAAAAAAAGATTTTGGTATAGGTCTCAACGTCAATTCATTTTCATCCCTGCTTTAAGTGTACTTTTGCTTCTTGAAATGAATCTTTCTTTTATGTATACACTATGCAAGGATAGAAAACATTTTCATTCGCAGATCTCAGCAGCATTCCTTCATTCTTGTTTCCTCCTTTTCAATTTCTTAGGCACACGTCCTCATAAATGCACAGATTGCGATATGGCGTTTGTGACCAGTGGCGAGTTGGTGCGTCATCGTCGCTACAAACACACACACGAGAAGCCCTTCAAGTGCTCCATGTGTGACTATTGCAGTGTAGAGGCAAGTAATCACACACACAATCTGCTTTTAGGGGCCTACCTAATCTGAGTCTTCCTTTACTGTGTTCTGGGATGGAATGTTTTTTTTATTATTATTATTGGTTTCTCTTTTTATAGGTGAGCAAGTTGAAAAGGCACATCCGCTCTCATACAGGGGAGCGACCTTTCCAATGCAGTCTGTGCAGCTATGCCAGCAGAGACACGTACAAGCTGAAGAGACATATGAGGACACACTCAGGTAGGACACTCGCAGCTTTAAGTGGTCAGAAGATTTTCCTGGTTCGCCTCCAGTTTGGGCACAACCCCTGACTTACTATACTCTCCTCTTTGTTGCAGGTGAGAAGCCGTATGAGTGCTACATCTGCCACGCCCGCTTCACACAGAGTGGCACCATGAAGATGCACATTCTGCAGAAACACACCGAGAACGTGGCCAAGTTCCACTGTCCCCACTGTGACACGGTCATCGCCCGCAAGAGTGACCTCGGTGTGTTACTTGTTACTATTTTGTGAATTCAAAGTTATCTCTAATATTCTCACACCGTGGTAGTTAAATAATTGCCATATTTGATGTTGTACTTTCTCAATACCACTGATTGATTCCATTTAAAACTCTATTACCAAAAAACACCTTAGTTATTCCACATGTATTCTGTCCCTGTAGTATCCTCTTGTTCTCCTTTCTACTACAAAAATCAGCCATGGAAAAAGTGAGAGCCTTATACACACCTCTGCTCTCATTGTAGCTCTGCCCGATGGGGAATAGGATGAGTTTGTCTGGACTTAAGTGGAAGGCACCAATACAATATATCTGTTTAGCTTTTGTAGCATCTTTCAAGGCAAAGCCACTGTGAATCACTATTAACTGACTCCCCTTTTCTTCTGATCCCTATACAATGGGTTAAACAGGCCCTTGTGTAGTATGTAGTGAAGTGAAGGCACTTGGGTCGGCTCAGTTCTTTTATCTTTACTGACTGACTTTCTGTCCCAGGTGTGCACTTGCGGAAGCAGCACTCATTCATCGTGACAGGCAAGAAATGCCGTTATTGTGATGCTGTCTTCCATGAGCGGTACGCACTCATCCAGCACCAGAAAACTCACAAGAATGAGAAACGTTTCAAGTGTGAGCAGTGTGACTACTGTTGCAGACAGGTATGTGTTGAGTATGGAGCAGTTTGTGCCATGGTTTCCATTTCACATCTGCTGTCTCTTCTGTCTCTGTTTTCTCACTAAATGGCTTTCTTTTCTCTGATCCCTTGTAGGAGCGCCACATGGTAATGCACGGGCGCACACATACAGGGGAGAAACCATTTGCCTGCAGCCAGTGTGACAAAACATTCCGGCAGAAGCAGCTCCTGGACATGCACTTCAAGCGCTACCATGATCCCAACTTCGTCCCCACTACCTTTGTCTGCAGCAAGTGTAACAAGACGTTCACTCGTAGGGTAGGCGTGAACCCTGAGATGTTGCACACATATACATGAGTACCCATAACATTACAAAGACATTGCTCTCTCATATGGGAAAGCGCTCACTTCTGGCGCTGTGTTGTGATGGTCATGCGTTTGCTCTGCCCCGCAGAACACCATGCTGCGTCATAATGAGAATTGCACGGGCGAGGATGTCAGTGATGAGAATGGAACCCAAGCGAAAAAGGGTCGCCGTGGCAGGAAAAGGAAGATGCGCACCAGGAGGGATGATGATGATGAAGATGACACAGGTACAATATATATTAAATCTAAACGTTTCATAAGTGTGTGTGTGTGTGTGTGTGTGTGTGTGTGTGTGTGTGTGTGTGTTAATACAGTCAGTGGC
>OOFE01011342.1:0-15280 GCA_900323365.1 Monocentris japonica
CACATCACTGCTCTCTCTCTCTCTCTTTCTCTCTCTCTCTCTCTCTCTCTCTCTCTCTCTCTCTCCTTACACACACACAAGACTGTTCTACATCTTGTCAGATGCATAAAAACGGACACAAAAGCAGCCATGTTATTTTAAGTTTGGAGAATACTGCGGTTCAACAATCCTAGGACATGCACAAATAGAGGCTAGCAGCATACTATCTGTATGACTCTTTGTCTTTGAGAATATATCTTTTGAGATTAGGCCCACCTACAGAGTTTAAAATCATTGTTTCCTCCCAGAAGTCTAGTGCCAGACTGCAACCACAGGCCTGTTGTCACCCTGTCTTCCTGTTTGTCCCTGAGTCTATCTCCCTTAGGCTGTCCTGCAGGGTGACAGAGGTCATGGAACAGCTCATTAACCCCACCCCAACAGCCCACATATTGCTCCAGTCCCCAGGCCCTGCCTACACACACACACACATTTTAAACTCCACTAATAGCAGTTAAGTCGAGTTAAGCCCACTGCGTGAGCAGAATGTTTTCAGAGATGCACCATGAGACGTGTGTGTCTTGCATGTTGTGTGTGTATGAAAAGTAGTAGCCCCCCATCTAGTCAAATGTTCGTATGTCCTTGGAAACATCTTTGACAATCTGACATTTTCATTGTTTGTATAGGAACATGAATCAGTTTAGCATCGTCATTAAAACTCCTTTAACCCATTTACAATAACACAAAGCCACATAGAATAATATGTTAGGGTATGATTATTCAAAAGACATTCATGAAGAACCTGTTGGCCAGATGTCTCGGGGCTCAAGTCATTAATTCTTATGTTTGTGAGGTATCTAAAACACAGTGGGATACGGTGTTATTTTCCATGTTCAGACATCGTTGTTGCAGTCAAAACATATTGGATAAGAGGAACAGCAGCACTTTAGGGGCTAGGAGATGCCTGGGAGCTGTTGTCTGGTGTCTCTAGTGGCATTGTTCCCTAGTCTGTGTGTGTGTGTGTGTGTGTGTGTGTATGCCTGTGTCTGTTTACATGTGCTTGTCTGTACGCTCATGTGTGGAGGGGTGGGTTTATATCCTTACATGCATGCATTGCCTTGTGTATGGACATGTGCATATATATGGCCGTCATTAAGATCCACGGTAGACGAGCCCCTTTTTACCTTCGCAGCCAACACTTGGAGACAGGCTTTAACGTAAAGGAAAACAGCAACACACACTAGCCTCATTTTCCCTGGTACACACCTTCCTCCAGGGATATAAAATGCCCCTGCCTCCACACACTGTGGGACATGAGTTTCATCCAAACTAGCTGCCGTCCTCAATAAATACACGTGAGCAATCTCTGCAGGATAGATTTCCACTTTCTCTCAGGGTATATTTTGTTCAGATCAGGTGTTTAAACTACTCAATATGACAATAATTAGGCTGTGCTGAAGACATGTGCTCTTTCTTATGTTGATCAGGAACATTGACCTTTAACCCGTGCACCCCTGAAGCCCCCCCCCTGCACACCAGTCCCATATGCCCCCACGCAACACCCCTCCCCTTCCTCTGTCCAACTCCCATCAGGAAGGCTAGAGGGGGGACGGGAGAGGCTTGGAGCCTTGCCTCCGGCCATCTCTCCTCCTCCCTGGAGAGCCGAGGACTGAGGTGCCTTTAAACCACTGCGGCAAAACCCACCCAAACCCTGCAGTCATTAATATGCACACATGCAAATGGCTGGGTAATTAAGAGCTGGAGCTCTCTGGAGGCTCTTTGATTGCTAATGAATTCTAATCTGCAAAGAAAGGGGGGAGGGGGGAGGAGAAGAAGAGATGAAAGAAATCGAGAAAACAACGAAAAAGACAAACCGCCACCTGAATTTGATCATATCCATAAGTTTTCATTTTGGATGTGTTTTCACCTTCGGGGCTGTGATCGCAATCATCAGACGTCATTTTGAACAATTACTTGACGATGTGTGTACAGGGCCAGAACGTCCAGAGGAATCTCACGGTATTCTGAGCAGTCTTCAAAACACATTTAGATCAAATGAAGGGGATGTATTTGTTGCATTTTAACCATTAAAATAAGAGGTCATATTTGACATAGCTACTTAAAAGAGAGCATGACAGGCAAACAGACACTTCTGACCAGTGCCTACCAAAGCAAAGGGAGGATAAAAGGTCAGCTATCTCAACAATGTGTTCCTTGCTGCAGTAGCAGCTGTGTGGTGAAGTAAAGGAGATGTCATTTCATCACTTTTGTGAGCTATAACACATCCCCACTTCCACTTCCACACTAACTCATTTACTCTGTCACTCCCACATACACACACACACACACACACACTGCTGTTATTGTTGTTCCAGTGCTCCCACGACACCAACAATCTCTGCCTCCCTCCCCCACACAAGCTCACATCTATCTCCCTTTCACTCCTTCTCTTCCCCCTCCTGTCCAGGGTAGCCCTGACATGCCTACTTCAATTGATTTAGAGTCAATTCAGCTTCTGATCTGATTGTTATCATATGACTTTCTGCACACCTCCCCCTCAATATGAGACGACTATTATTTTCACATTCAGATAGAGATTTTTGACTTGAGCAGGAATACTCCTCCTCTCTCCCCTGCTCTGTCTCTGTCTGCCGGTCTCTCTCTCTCTCTATGTCTTTCACTCTCTCGCCGAACAAAAAAAAAAAATCAAACTCCCAGATCATGCTTCAATCTTCCCTTGCTCTTTTTTGCAACCACCCTCACAGTCCAATTTTTGCTCTCGTCCTCACCCGTACAATCTGCTGGTCTGGTGGTGGGGTTCTGAAGTGTCTGGTTTTGTAAACAGGAAGCCAGTGTGCTGTTCACTGTACCTGAAGCGTGTGTGGCAGAAAAGGGGCACCCACGGAACTGCACAATAATGGGATTCCAAGATGGCAGGGAGGGGTCCCATAAAATCAGCAGAGAGAACAGGGGCAGACGGCGCCCAGGAAAGTCCATGTTAAAATGACACTAGACAGAGGCCAAAAGGATTGTTGATTTAGTTTTTCCTTTTGTAAATAGATTGTTGATTTGCTTGGTGCGTGTCTGCCTGCGACACAGTATTGTGTTCTGTCTAGAACTGTAATGTTTGGGAGGATTAATGTCATGGTCAATCCCTCAAACTCATTTTCTTTCCCTCTGTGGAGCTCGGTGGGAATTACAGTTTTGGGATAAGGGAGAAAAAACATTGTATTTTTTGCTGAAGATGGTCACATTTGTGAGAATGTGAACTCTGGGTTCTTTGTGTCCCTGTAGATATCAACTGTTTTTGAGACTTGTTTGAGTTCAAGATGGTTTGTTGTCTTCATACATTCCAAAACAATTGCTCTCTTTTGCTTATGTTTTCCAACCAGGGTTGAAAGAGGTTAGCCTAACCTTGTGGATTATTGCCTTGTTTAAATCACTCACTCCACTCTCCACACATTTTGCCGTTGTCTAACATGCTGGGAGTCAGTCAGTCAGAGTTTGGGTGTTTTCTGCCAGGCGAGCTGTAATAGAGGATAGAAGCTTGACGGGAGTCAGTTTATCATGAGCACAGAGAGCACAACAGATAGATTCCCCCTGTCTCCTCCCCTTCAGCACAGATAGACTCAGAGCATGGGCACTCAGCCAACACTATCAATCTATCCGCTCCTACCCCCAGCCTCTAACTCTTATTGGAGGACAGCTTCCAAAGGGGCAAGGAAGCATGAATCATAGCCCAACTACGTGAAGCCTTTATGCCTCTAAATACATGTGTTGTGGGTCAAAATCAGTTTGTTGTTTCTCCATTAATGACACTTTAGCCAGTAATTGTCATAACCCTCTAACAAGTTACAGCGTTTGGGAGGAGCTGAGGGTTTGAGAGAGGGATTGTTGGTCTTGGCCTAGTTTTCTTGTCTGATCAGAAACCTATGCACCTCTGCCCTTCCCCCACCCAAACCTAAGCCTCTACTATTACAGGCAATTGGCTGTGAGGGGCTCAGTATGGAAGGAGGTGAGCAGCTTGCCTCGCCACTGAGCTCTGTGTGTGTGTGTGTGTGTGTGTGTGTGTGTGTGTATGCATATATGTATATGGTTTGTGTGTGTGTGTGTGTGTGTATGTGTGTGTGTGTGTGTATGCATATATGTATATGGGCTTATCTAAACGTGTGATATAACCTGGTGATGTGGTTTGGCTTGCATGACTGGCTTCCTATGAACAGGGTGACACCGAGGACTAAATGTGTATGACACATAAAGAGACTGTTGGTAGCTAGCATAAAACCCAGCCACCAGACTGTGTTCTGGTACAATGCAAGTGTAAAACCTTGCTGTTTGTTTGGACTCCAAGGAAACAAGAATCAAAGGTGGCATGTGTAATGCATCCATTACGCGTGGATGTTCCACTACGAGGCAGGACTGCCCTCCTTTATTTATTCTCTGTAAAATTATCAGCGATTGGAAAAGAATCCAGGCAGGATTAAGTAATGAGTACATATTAGAGCACACTGTTATTTCTTGTGTGAATTTACATGATGTGTACAAAGACAAATATTTCATTAATATGCACACATATATGACCGATTAGCACCAATGTGCCAAACATATGATAATTTTCCACGTGCATCTGTCGTTAATTACAGATATGAAGCCGCGAATGGCTTGAAGGAATCAATGAGGGCATATGTGGCAGGATCCCTCCCCGTCTTTAACTGTCCATTGCACTGGAAATGTATTTTCAGCTTACGGATGACATGTTTGTGTTTTTGTTTGTTTCTTTCTGTACAATGACGCTGCCAGTTTTGAGGTTACCATGTGGGAAGTTACCCATAGTCTGTGGAAATTATGAGCCATCGTTTCAGCATTAAAGCTGCATCTCCTTTTTAGAGTTGTCTATCTGTTCTCTTTTCTTTCAAAACAAACAAAATGTGGACGATAGGTCTTTTATAGCTTTCATATACTCCAGGCTGCATTGATTCAATTCTTTTGAAATCCTCCATTGAGAATCGTGTCACCCTAATTTAGTTGTAAAAGACCATGATCAGTATGATGCTAATATTGTCCAAGAGGGGTGACATGCTTCGAGACACATTCGATAGCACCTCTCAGTTCCTAGGTCTTTGCTGCCAGTTTGACCACTAATTGCGGTTTAACCTTGTGTCACCGTTTGATGTATTCTGTGCTCATTTAGTTGAGGATTCTCTATTTTTTTTCCTTCTTCTTCTTCCACCCCCTCCCTCTCTTCAGCCTGGCTGCCCTTGTACATGCTCTCCATGTCAGACCCAGCTGTTACTACAAACTACTTGGAGGGCTTACAAGCCTCATTGCTAATACTGACAACAGCACTATTCTTACTCAAGGCCTAACGTCTACTGGAAAAAGAGAGAGTTGGAGAGATTTTTCTGCTCCTGCTAGAAATTCATTTCCCCAAACAGATGTTTCCATCTGTTCAAATCTAATCTTGTGATTAATGCATTCCTCAATGAAATGATTCCAAATAGGTGTTAGATAAATAGCTCAAGATGCCCTTTCTTTGATAGCTGTGATTATTTTCTGACACTCCGGCTGTCTTTCCCTTTTTTTTGTGTACGTATGTACCTGTGTGTGTACATGTCAGTGTGTGCGCGTGTGTGCTTGTGTGAATATGTGCATGGTGTGTTTGTAAAGGTATTTATGGCCCATATGTGTGTTTGTTCCGAGCAGTAACCCCATTACATTCCAAAGACGGTCCATGAGACTAATTAATGTTCTGTGCTGAGGCTTTTTCCTTACCCAGGGGACACCCAATGGATTATTTACCTATATATCCTATTGACAGCCAATCCCCTCTCCCTTGGTAACCTTTGTACAAATAGACAGATTGAGGCATTAGAGCCAGGTTTGTAATAATACTAGCCAGTAATATGGGATTTGCATTTGCTATGGCTTAGTTTTACTATGTCTTACATCCAAGACATAGGCCTGCATATCCATTCTGACTACACAGCGACTCAAAGATATTTGCTGATTCTGACAACTGATTTTTAACTTAGAAGTATTATGAGACTGAAGATACCTCTCTGAATCTGAATGTTCCTCTTTTATTAAAAAAAAAAAATATATATATATATATATGTCTAGTGTTAATATGTAAATGTTAAAAAGACATGGTGATTTTTGAGGTTGTGTGGACAGGAAACAGAGAAGGATGATCTTAACTGACACAAGTTTGGCCTCAGGTTAGAAAGAGCAGCTGTCTAACACCTACATACAGTTAGGAATAGACTAGTTATTGTGTCTTTTCATGTGAGACAAATCCCAGAGGGATATTGTACTTTTTATTTTTTCACTGGTAAAGACAGCGCAATCTAAAGTTTTACCATAGCTCACCATTGTCCTGACTGAACTGCAGTAAATCTATATTTATCTATTGATCCTGTAAGCTTATGAAAGCAGCATTTTAATATTACTGACCGATTACGTATGATCATCCAGTATGGCCTCGGTGATTTAACTATTTTCTCTGCACTATTTCTCTCTCTCTCTCTCTCCCTCGCTCTGTCACCTCCTCCTCGCCCCTCCCCCCACATCCATGCTCTCTGTTATGATCCCCTACTCTGTGATCCTATACTCTTTCGTTTCCCTCCTCTCCACTCTGCTCTGGAACAGGCACAGTTACTAAGGCTGCCTTGGTCTTATGTTTATCGGATCATTCAAATAAACTCAATAAGAACCAGCGGCTGTGTGGAATTATTGTCACGTGATTTTAGCTATTGATACAACAGCCAGGAGTTGTGGAAGGTTAAAATGTGATTCTCTGTAGGCAGGATTTCTTTTATTTATGTTATACTTTTTTGCCAAATTAGCTGTAATGAAACAGCTTATAGTTAGCTGAGACTAGCAGTACATCAAATTGCAGGATTTGTTTACAGCAATGTATATTTAGCTAGAGGATATCTTTATTTGTAAAACTGAGAGGTGCTCCCAAGTACAACCTGGACTCTACGACAATGCACTCTGTCTGGGAATTTTAATTTCTCAATTCTTGAAGTGCTATTTTTATAGCCAAGTTATAACACAGGAGTTGATGGGTTATGTCCCCCCTTCCTAACAACCCACTACATCAATCAACCGATACAGCATAATGTGTAAATAAAACAAATTAATGTAGTACATGTCAAGTAGCCCCTACTGTCATTTTAAAATAATGTATTTTATATTAACTCTAGCACCTGTGGCATAACAGGCTCGCGTTTTCATATGATCAAAGTCTTCACACAAGGCCCTACCATAACAGTGTAATGACATAATAATTTTCACAAAGTGAAACCATAATTCAGTTTACAGTTGTAATAAAAACCTTTTAGAACCTTGTGTTGGGAATACGCTTTAAAAAACGAAAGGAGAACACACCAACCAAAGTAATAAAATGATGTCAGCGGGCATATTGAAGCCCCCCTCAGCCAGCCTCCCTGTGCACACAGGGAAAGTGAGCGTCAAGAAGAGGGTGGGTCAAAGTTGTATTTGCAGACGTTCACTGGCTGGTTTGTCTGCCAGTCAAAAATACACGCTTTTCCATTGGCTAAACCCCTTCGCATTTATCGTTCCATCTCGTCAAGCTGCTGTGTAATCGCAGCTAACTTTCTTACGATAGCCTTCCGCTGGACAACGTAGTGCTCAAGCGCTACTATACTTTGATGATTGTAGTCCGAGTAGAGAACGCCGAGCTACAACATTAGACCATAACATCGCTTTGATTCTTGGAAGTTATTGAAGCTTTATTTTGATTTCTCTGTGGATATAGGTTGTCTCTCAAAGGCGTTTGAAATTGGACACCGCTGGCGTTGAGGCCCTCACTTTATGCGGAGGGATACGTTGTTGCGTCTGACAATGTGGACGGAGGTGGTGAAGATGTCTACGAGAAGAATGAAATCATCTCAATTGTAACAACAAAAAAGGAAGACGCGAGATTAGTTACTATAATAGATTTGTTTGCACACAGACTTTGTTACGTTGTATAAAACACGTGGGCGCTGTATGAAAACCAGGCTTACCAGGACAAAAGGAAGACATCTGCTGTGATCCAATGCTTCATGCACTGAGGTCGAAATTCTCTTGAAGTTTTATGTTTTTCCCCTTGCGATTCTCCGCTTTTCTTTTTACTGTTGGATATCAGACATTTGAAGAGGAGAGGTAAAAATATTTCTTTCACTACTATTTTGGAGAAAGTTGCATGAATTCGAAAGGTTTCATTGACATATATTTTGACGCCCGCATTTTTCGAAAAGTTTTGGGAATGTGTGGTTAAAGCGGGGGATGTAAGTTTTTGTCTGGTTTGAGGTGGCGAGCCAAGTGTGTGATGGTCTCCGCATCGACCACGGAGAGGAGGAAATTACTCCTTTGTTCTTCTAAAAGACTCCACTATATGTTAGTCCTGTATATTAAGCTTCATTTTGGTTTTCACCGTGTGTCTCTTCCAGTTGCACTGGACAATATATCCAATTATGAAATCTTAACGTCCAATAATGTTGGCGAGCATTTTAAACTTTCAGTTGTACATGTAACGTTATTTTCCGTAGAACCAGAAACAAACTTTCCATAGAAAACGCAGTGGTAGTCATTTAAACATTCCTGTATGGCAGTGTCTGGTCACAAGCTAGACTTAATTTTATTGCACATTTGGCAGGAAATTCCTCATGCCCCCACCCCCCCATCTCCTTTACTGAACTCCCTCATAATGCACAACTTGAACCCTAATATCTGAAAGAAAGAGCCCAATATGTGTTGCATAAGTTTGAGGCATTGCATTTATCCTCCGCTGTCCGGCACCACCACTTGTTTTACACATAATTTATTTTCACTAGGAAGAGATACTGGAGATTATCGTTTGATAATCTAAGGCTGATTTCAAGATAGTTAAAAGCAGATCACGAATGGGTTAGTTGTCAGCATTAGCTTGGCCCTGGATGTGGCCTAGCCAAAACGAGATCATCTAGTCATGTATACACCCTGGAGTAGCCTAGATGTTCATTGTTTCATTCTTGGACTCAAAATGGTTAGCATTTTCACACATTTACTAATGTGTTTTTGATAGAAGTCATTTTACATCTGTTTCTTTTGTGCAAGATTTGTAGCAACTGTTGAGTATGCCTTTCCACTCAGTGCGAACGCTCTTGTTGTTACCGCAGTAATAACAACTAGATAAACACACATTCACGTTGTATTTTCATTTTTATCGTTTTGACATTTTTAATAGGACCACTAACACAACTAATGTTGGCCATAGTCTTCAGTGTGTTTTAATTATACAATCTTTCTATGCCAGCACATTGGTCCTCTAGTAATTACATATTTGTCAAGCAGATATAAGGGGACCCATCATATGTTTGAAAAGCTTGGTCACATCTCAGGCACACATCTTTTCGATGCCTGTTTGTTTTCATGAACAAAAATGTTAGAATAAAATATGAAGTTTTTGTTCCAAAGCATAATTAGCTCGCTTCCCCTAATGGTTTGTTTTGTTGGAAGTACAGGCTCTTTTGTGACGCATGACCTGTCTTCCCTGCCTTGTATGGGGTGACAAAGACCCCTAATCTGCTTCCTTCAAATATTGATCCTACAGTAGCTGAAGATGCCATTTTGTTACAATATGCTACGCCATACTCTCCACTTGTGTCCAAATATTTGGGAATCTAGTCGTTAGTTTTAGTGGTGTGTTTGACCTATTTTATTTGTCTTTTATTGGTCATCTTATCCAAAAGTTTGGAAAAGCAATGAAGGGATATTTCCTAGTCTGTTTACACTTTGGGTTATGTGTTGTGTTTGCTCACTTCCTCTCCTTGTCTCAAGGTTAAATTAGTTCAGCTAGCTTGAATTCACTAAACCTAGACTGCCCTGGATGGCTCCCTCAAAGTGCTGTGTCAATTTTCATACATGTGGGAAAGGTTTTTTTTTTTGTTGTTGTTGTTGTTTTGTTTAATGTTTATTTTTACCATATTGTATGAATTCAAGTGATTCACATTTGAGAAAATTCCTTCCGTGGAGATCTCAATCATCTGATCTCCTTGTGTTTATATTTTATAAAATACATCTGCTATAAGGCCTTCATCTTTTATTTCCTATTGCAACAACAATCATGCTAGTGCTGGATTACAAAAGAGGCTGTAAAAGCACACCACCTGTTGGTGTCCGAGTGCCTCTATCCCTCCACTTGCTTCCCTTACCAGCAGCTCTCTGTGAGGCTTGCAGAACCACAGCTCAGCATCAGAGAGCTGCCTCAGGCTTGCGTTGGAATGCGAAACACAGGGTAAATCCAGTGTTCATGCTCGCTGTGTCATTTGACAAGGTTCCTTCTGAGTTGACATATGGTAATTTGGTAATGACGTGTTTGCATACAGTCATTAACTCTGCCTTTCACCCCTATTTCCTTGGGCTAACAATAGTCCCAATTATGTCTGTAATTGTAAATGTATTACATTCTCTGTTATGTGGCAATGATCGACATATGGTTGTGTTATTTGCCAGGGTTGCGTAAAAAGAAAGACAAATTTTAAGTGATTACTTGGTAGTGATTTGACTAAAGGCAGCATATTCATCATTTCATGTCAGTGTCTCTTCCGCTGCTCGGATGGGAAGGCAGTGTCTGAGTGAAACTAGCATCTTTCAGTAGACATGCCTAAAGGGGATAATAGTGTTAAATAGTCCCATGTTTTATATTTTCCAGTGCTGGTCTGTATGTCACAGTAGCACTAATTTGGGCCCTATGTTGAGGTTGGCTGAGCTTTAACATTATTGATTTTCACATTGTAAATTCTGAAATGCGCAAGATTTTTGTGTTGGACCTGAATGGATATTTTACTTTTAAATCTCAAATTCGAATTTCCATCACAGAATTGGTGCTAGGGGGAAAATGCGCTAGTTGCATTTGCTTTTAAAAATTAGTGCTGATGTAGCCCAGTATTGGCATCTTATGGGAGATGAAGAACTAGCCTACATGGCCATCTCACATGTTGTAAGTGATACAACAAACCTGTGGTAGTTTTAATTATGCATTGTTATTTTCCTCCCCTTTTTGGAGCCACATTTGATGTGTTTTTTGTACATGACGGTGCCATTAAAATCCCGTATCTGCAAATTTCTCTCGTAGGGTTTATTAGAGACTGAAGGGTATGAACGAGCAGCAGCAGCAAAGAATGGCTGCAGTGGGAACTGACAAGGAACTCAGCGACCTCCTGGATTTCAGTGCGGTAAGAGAGTAGGAGAGCGACCTGGGTGGCAGTGGGCGTGGGTGGCATTGGGAGGAAGAGCAACAGAGAGTGGGATAGGGCTTTAGGTGCCAGTGGGAGGGAGAGTAGAGTGGAGGTCTGAATCAGAGAAGTGGGGTAGGGGGTGGGAAAGAAAGTAAGTAGGCAGCTTAATTTTTCAAGATCTGCAACAGCAAATTTTAATTTAGTTTAACAATAGAAATTGTCAGACGATGATTTTTCCATCTTTCATCTTGGGCATGGTAGGGTTAGTCCTGAATAGATCAAAGCATGGCCAGCAAAATATAGCCATAGCTCAGGTTCACCGGTTAAAAATGGCCTTAAATCTAAGTTACTCAATTGTGTAGATGATACAGTGCTTGCCTATATTCATACAGCAGTGGAGAAGTGGATCTCTACAGGCAAATGGAATCCACTGTTGGAAAATTGTAGAAACAATAAAAATTCACCTAAACAATGTGGAACACAGAGGAATTCATACAAATTTACCGTACATATTTATAAACAATAAGAGCCATTTAAAAATGCACAAAATAGTGGAAGTAATTCTGTCCCAGAACCAAATTTTCCTCTATTCCTCTTGTTAAAAGAAATTCAAGGGGAAACATTGTGATATATGATCTGTGCTGCGCTGACAGCTCCTGCTTTATTCTGGGGAGATGCATTTTTTTTTCTGTGCCTTATTTTCAGTCTGAAGGATTTTTTTTTTTTTTTCAGTTTTGTTTTGTTCACAGCAAACCTAGTTTGACGGCTGATGATTTTTCATAGAGATGCTTTCAGAAGTATTCTCCAGATATCCTCTCTAGAGTGGTTGGAGTTACCGTTTGGTTTTTATTTACCTGTGTTTTCATTTGTTTTGAAGCCTTTGTTGAGCTCTGCATTGACATCCACATCTCTTAGGCCCAACGGAGCAGTGTCAGTTTTTTTCCCCTGAATAAATTGAATAGCTGGGCAAGACTAAATTGTCCGTTATGGATAATTATTATGTACGGGGGACAAAAGGTAATTCTAAACCATGAATCCTAATGAATGAAATGTTTGTCAGCAGACTTAATGTCCCTTGAGGTTTTTCTTTTGTCTAACTGCAGTTGATTAATACTGAAGTATTAAAAGCGTTGCTTGAGTCATTGAATCCTTATGATGTGTAAGATCGGGGAACTACAGGACTAGCCTTATTTTTAAGTGAATTAAAATGGATTGTTAAGTCATTATGTCAATGGAGCTCTGTTTTAATGGCTTGCTGAATGCAGTCAGCAGCTCTGTTAATGTAGTTGTATTTATTCACTACACTAACGGTATGCACAAGAAAGCCTGGGAAAAAAACATTCCTCGTTCTGATGGGGGTTTTGTGGGAGGTGCTCGTTAGTCAGTTGCTGTTGTGTTAGAGATGCTCAGATTGATCAGCTGCCAATTTGTATCAGCAGATGTTCAGTCTAAATATGACATTGATAATTGGGTGAGAAACCGTCAAACATTGTACAGACAAATTTTGTCCTCTTTGTTTATTTGCTGGCTAGCCAGTGAACATGCATTAAATTGGACATGAAAAAGCAAAACTGAACACATTTGAGATATTTACAACCAAATGTGATAGAAACAAACATGCAAAAATGAAGGTCCTCGAACCAGATATCACTCTGCTTTTCTTAGACAAAACCCATCAGATGCAGTGGTGGCAGATTGTGCTGTGGTATAGATAACCTACATACAAAAAGACTGGTACACTGGAGTTTGATGACATGTTGCCCCTCGGCAGACATTTAAACCACACCGTAGCCTCAGTGTCTAGCCCACAGTCTCACTGTGACAAAACCTATGGCCTCACCAGAGAGTGTTTGACCTTTTAGATGTATGTGAATATATGAGGGGTTTCATTTACACATGTAACATGTTGTTTATTGGCTTATATAAAAAAAACACAGAAGATTATGTCTTTTTGAGATGTTACCATTTGGAAAGTAAGGAGCACAAGAGGGCTAATAGCTTGCATAGTATTTACTACAAAGTGTTACTGTTCTCCCAGCAATTATTTTGTCAGCCTAGGCATCATCTTTTTCCAAATAGCTTGTCTCATTTTGGACTGACACGCCACAAATGTTTTATTTAGGCTATTTTTTTTCACAGGTAAAACATAGAGGGGGGAAAAAATCATTAGTAATCACATAGAAGCAACTGAAAAAGACAAAGTATGTGATCTCGCTTATTAGTGGAAATAGGATGTGTGAAGTGTGCCATCCTGTGCGTTGTTACTTATCTTTACCCCTCTCTCTTGTAGATGTTCGCACCTCCTGTAGCCAATGGAAAGAACAGACCGACGACACTCGCTAGCAGTCAGTTTGGTGGATCAGGTAAGCTTCCCACCTCAATATAGACACCCACATAAAATCCTCAGAATATATCGTTCTGTTGACTAATTCAGTATCCCAAGCCAATAAGTCTGAAAAAAGTATTATACATGTCTTGCTCAGCGTTGGGTTATATTTTTGTATTATTTTGTTGTTAAGAATTTCATGTTAATTGTTTTTTCACATAATGTTAATTGACTGTCTGTGGCTTTATGTGCTACTACATTTGTATTTGCCTTTTGATGTAATGATAATTTACTAATTGTATATCAAGAAAACCATGTCTCTTCATTCGACTCATTTGTGTCCAGGAAGCAGTGTGCCTATATTTAACCTAGGCTGGGCGAGGAACACATTTGTATATTTTACTGTTGGTAGTAAGTTGTATAGGGCTAGTCACTTTGACGAGGACATGCAACAGCTTGCTCTATGCCTGTTTGTGTGGTGGTCTGTTCTGGTAAATCCCTTGCCTTTATCCATCCAATATGAGCCATTCAGAATACAGCGGCCACTTTAAATGTCTTTGAACTTCATGTAGCTGAATGACACTTCTTTTCAGAAACAGAAACACAGGACTGTAGATCAAAATTTATATAACTTTACTCGCATGAAGAATCGACACATTGTGCTGGTTTGTTAACAAGTAGGCCTAAATGTTTTTAATTTTAAAATATCCCTTTTGTCATTTATATAGAATCTGGCTCTCTTTACGACACTTTTGCACTAAGTGCAAAATGGCTGTTGGTTTCCTCCTTCAGAACACCTGAAGCCTTTGAATGAGCTTTCCTCTCTTCCTGAATGTTATTAGTAAGTCGTGTTGCTCTGTTCCTCTGTCACCCTGCCAACCTGCCGTGTGAAATCGAGTCACACTCCCCAGCGTTCCCCAGAGTGAGAACTCAGCCACTGAGGAACAAAGGCAAAAAAGGGGCTTATGGACTTGAAACGACTCCCCCACCCTGAAGTGTAAAACACTCCTCCCCCAACACGCACAGGGCTCTTCCCCCCACTGATCTGCAGGAAATGGCTTGAGCCTGAGACAATGCCCCTCACCCCCAGCTTGCAGCCTCTTAAACTGGCCCAGCATGCAGCGAGTGGCCAGAGTGGAAGAGAGAGCTTGTTGAATAGAGGGATCAGCCTGGTGGAAGGCAGTATTCTGTTTGTTTCTATTACAGCAGGCAATTACTTAGCAGTGAGGAGTTAATTCCTGCCCCCCTGCCCAAGTCCTAAAGTGTGCCCCTTGGTCATTGACACCCATTTGAATGCGATAATTCAAGCTGTCACATTTAACTTCCAGAGAGCTCCAGGTACCTCCTAATAGCACTTGAGAGTCAAAGTGCTAACATCCACAAATTCCAGGCCAGGAATTTCTCTTAGATTTGTATCATGTTATAGCACAGGCATCGTGCATGGTCTGTCTAGGCGAAGAAGAGAAATAGAGGTTCAGATGCCGTTGTGCATTATTCCTTAGATTTTGGGTCTGTTTTTGTAAACAGGATGTGCCTCCCAAATTTTTGAAAGTAAACACAAAAGATGGTCTCAAGGTGCAGTGTCGTATTTACTTGAATTTATTTGATTGCTTATTATCCCACAATACCATGATTATGGCTGGGAAACCTATTGATTATAGAAGTGCACAGATGACAATGAAAGACAGATCAACGTCCATCTATGACGTCACCTTGGCAGCTTGTATACTAGGGGACTCAGCAGCGCGGG